>CM027475.1:3775298-4088516 GCA_015776775.1 Magallana hongkongensis
CTCCACGTACGGTCGCAACCAATTGGTAGACCTTTCCAATATGTTTCGGCGTCATTGGTCAGCCAACCCCACATGGCAGGTATGGACTGTTGGTCTCCACTAGTATTCGATCCTGTGGAATAGCTCTAACACCTTCCTGTTGGGTATCCAACATGCTATGGACACTTTCGCTCACTCCAAAGTACATCGGCTTTCCGGTATCTACCCAGAGTTTGATCTGCGCTGGGCCCCCTACAAAGCAGTGCAGGTAGATGGGTGCCTGGATAGACACGCCCAACCGATCTAAAAGGGTTATGCAGTCTTGGGTGGGAACTCAACTGCAGCTGTCCTTGTCTGCATCCTTCAGTTGCAACACCATGATCCCTCCTAATGTGGTAAAGCATCGGTGTAGCTCCTGAAAATGTCTCCCTGCAACTGTGTACAGCGCACTTTTTTACTCCCCTTTCCTTTGTGTGGGTTCTTTCCTGACAAGGACGCATGTTAACTTCCTGATCTGAGCCACTGCTCTGGCTCAGATCAAAAACCGTCATACTGGCCTCTTGTCCAAGCGGCTCCTGCAGCCCACCAGCACTCTCCTCCTCGAACATACCATTCTCCTCATCAAACACATACAATTGGAATTGCTCCTCCATCGCTGAATCTAAAATTAAAATATATTAGCAAGTAAATTATATCTGAGGACACTTTGAAACCAGTTATATACCTTAAAAGCTCTGGGTGTTTAATAAATGCTAATAAAACTACCAAAAACTTTTATACATTTTTCCTACTGCCCATCTATTAGAGAACACTCAGGGCAAATATTCCGAGGTATGCTTTCTGCAATTTCAGCAGTGATACCCACACATTCCAGATGAAACCAGTCTTTGCAGGAATCACATTGCACCATTAACCCTTTTGGATTTTGTTTTTACACACATTATGACTTCCGTACCTTTTTCTTTGGCGGTTTTGCAACAATAGTTTCATCATGCTTAGTAATACCCTTTGAATGAGACCTTGTACCCCTGAATGGTCCATCAGGCTGTTTCCTTAGTCTCTCCTCAAGGTCTTTGGTGGAAGCACTATCTGTATTGCTTGATCCGCCAGCACTTACATCATCATCTGGATGATCACCCAGGTCACTTGCCGTGATCTCATGTAATCTACCAACCAATTTGACCGTTTTTTTGCATCACATTTCTTAAAGTAGCTCGCGGGTTTGCTGACGTCACAATAGGATTCGACGTAAAGAGTTGACCGTCATAGCAAACTTATACATTTTTTTTAAAATGACAAATGATTGTTAGAAACATAAAAGGAAATATGTAAAAAGGCTTAAATGTAGTTTCTACAAACATTTATAATAATCAAGTGCTAAAAATTTATTAATAAAAACGTGACTTACTTTGTCACATTTTGTTCTATAAGATATGTTTATGCGTTGGAACTCCATGAAAAGAAAATTAGCCATTTTTCTCCTCTTCACATTACATTATATGTTATCGACTGCACATTGCATTTGTGCAGTCGATAATAATATCTAATTAGTATTTACATGTTCAAATTTGTGTTAATCAGCTAGTCTTGTCAATAAACGCATTATCATTTTTGGGTTCTCAGACGTAAGAAAATGATGACGTTGGGCTAGCGTCATAATGAAAATATAAGGTTTTGTGAAATCTTTTAAATCTTTGAAGTTGTTTTGCCAAAAATTGGCCTAGAACACATATTGATTATTTTTTATCAATTGATTAAAAAATATCTCCTCTGGTATTGTACTAAGTACATCTAATTTCGTCTAAATCGTTTTAATATTGGAGCATAGTTTTGAAATGCATTTCTCGACAAAGATGTGCATTTTACTACTGTAAAACGAGAAAATATGGCGCACTACAAATCTTAGCACCTTTGGCGCAACTGCCTCTGAGCGCTAAAATTAATAGTGCGCCAAAGGTTTTCCATATGTTTTAAATTTCTTCAAGTTGCAAAACAATAATGTCAGTCCATTTTTAAGGCTATATAGAAGTGTTCATTTAAATATCAGATGCTCTCGGTTCTGTTTGTTTAAACAATTACACATGTAAACGGTATGGGTTATCGGGTATACTGTGGTTTCATCAATATTTGCTGAATACCAATTTTCCTGGATTTCGTTGTTTAGTTGATCCATGAAATTAAATGTTCATTGAAGTGCAATTTTTATTAACATTTTGTATTGATAGAGTCATTGGCCACGAATTTACGTATCCTTGAAACTGTGATTTTCACTTTATCCACGAAAATTGATGCCCTTGAAAATTAATGAAACCACAGTAAGTGCCTAAACATGGATTAATTAATTTAGTTTTAATTGCTTTTTAACATCTCTCATTAGCACCTTCAAAATTGGGCTTCTCCCCATGCCACTTCCATTTAGCGCCTCAAGGTGAAAATGTGATTAAGCGTGGCGATCGTTAACGCTGACAATACATGATTAATCATAGTTTCTTTGATCTCTGATTAGTGGATATAAAGATAACAAGACGATACCTATTTTTTGTGGGTTTTTTAATGTAAAATTACTGTGAAAAAGATTATCTCATGGTGATCGAAACTCATGGTAAATGTAGCATTCGATTTCACTTTTAGTTTCGGGACTCTTCTAGTGTTATCCAAGTCGACACGTTAAATTCAAAGTCCGATAACTCAAATTTGTTTACCAACAAAAATTACACATCATCGCCAATAAATGAAGTTTTCATATCTATCTACTGACAATTTACACAAAAGTAAGTGTATTGTTCTCAAAGACAGTTTACCTTGCATGCGAGATAGAAATTAAAGTCGTTGTGTTCACATGCTCGAGTGAACACAGAACTAAATTTTGGGCATGATCGTTTATCAAACTACAACATTTGTTGTATTCTTTTTTAAAGAAAAGATGCATGCGCTAAAATATGATTGCCCTATTGTACTGGCACTTGCGTTTGCACTAAAATACGTATGCGCCAAATTTTCTCGTTTTACAGTATATATTTCATTGAAATGGCGTTGCTTAATTTTATCAGCGACAGTGTGTTTAAAACACGATAACATTGTTACCGCGCAGACGAATTTCAAATAAATTTTAGAAATAAAACTCTAAAACCTATAGATCACGTGGACAAATTTTCAGGATATGTTTTCTCACAAGCAGTAAACCCACGAGCTACCTTAAGGTTTTCATGATGCATGATCTTGACCTCCCGACATGACTTCACAGCAAAAACTGTGTCGGACTTTGCTTCAACTATGACACCTGGGCCTATCCACATTGACTCTACCTTCTTTCCTGCGTTCTGGTGCCAGTACACAGCTTCACCTAATGTCAATTGGTGTTCTCTGGCTCTTATATCAAAATCCCGCTTCATTTTTTTTGTGCAGCTTTTAACTTATCCCTGGCAGTCTCATGTGACTTTTGCAAATATTCTTGCAAATCACGCACATATTTATCTACTTCTCCTTCCTTCCCATTTTGAAAATCATTGGTCGATACAGGATAGTTGCGGGCACTTTGACTTCTCTCCCTAATATCAATTTGTTTGCTGTGTACCCAGTGTGCCTATTGATAGCAGACCTCAAAGCACCTGCTGATTGGCCCAAGTACTGATCCCAGCTCTTAGGACAGCCATCAATGTAACAGCATATTGCGTTCATAAGGGTGCGGTTGTAAGGCTCAACTTGGCCATTCCCTGATTGTCTGTACGGTGTTGTCCGCATTTTATGGATCCACAAGATCTCGCACATTTTTCGGAATAGCTCGCTCTCAAAGTTCCTTCCCTGATCTGTAAACACTTCATCAAGTACCCAAACCTTGATAAAATTTCATTGATGGCAGCTCTTGCAGTCACTTCCGCTGTCTGTGATGGTAGGGGGACACACTCCACCCACTTTATAAAGCTTTCCACCATCATGAGTATGTATTCATTTCCGTTCTCTGTGTGAGGTAATGGTCGTAGGAAATCAAGATGAATTTTTCCAATGGACTACCTGCTTGATAACTCTTCAAAGCAGAACAATTTGGTAATGGACCCCACTTTTTTTTATAACGGACATCACATGTGAGAACATAGTTCCTCATGTCAGCGACCATCCGCCAACAATAAAAACTCGACTTAAAATTCACTTTAGAACGCTGAATACCTTGGTGTCCTGATGAAAGAATGTCATGGCACTAATACATCACTTCTTCACGCATAGTTTTAGGCACAAGAAGTTGCAGGGCATCTTTATCCTCAGCAGATTTATACCAAACTACCCCCCTATCATCTAACATGAAACAAAAATAACATTTCTCTTCAGGACTAGAGGTCATCAACTCGCTCGCACTTGGCAAAACCCCAGACTCTATGTATGCGTGAAGGAAAGTCAATACCTTATCTGCACTCTGCAGCTTAACCATGTCTTCTGCAGAATATGAGGACAGAGATATCCCTTCCCCAGCTGCATGATCAGAACCCTCCTCCGGACTCTTGCTGCGCATTGATTGCCTTACCAAGCTGACTCACCGACTTGTCTTCTCCCAGGCCTCTCACACCCATTTTTGGAACTGGGGCCAGGGCCAATGGATTGGGAAAAATGCAACGTTTTGATAGAAATTGGGAATTTTTTTCCTTGCTTAATGTACAGTCCCCAAAACAAAAAACTAGGGTATATTGATAGGATTTTTTAAAGGTTAATTTTTTTTAAAATTATTTTTAAAACTTGGAACATGTGTGTATAATACAATTTTAGAGAAATGCGGAACGTTATATTATAATGTGACAGTTTGCGAGAAACCTCTCAACTGCTTTGACATCTTTTGGCATGGGCCATTCCCGTACTGCCTCTAAATACTGATCTCCCATCTCTACACCATCTTTGCTTACTGTGCACCCCAAAAATTCTACTTTAGGGCAAAAGAGCTCACATTTGCGAGGTTTGAACTTTAAACCAAAACTGTGGAAACCCTCAAAAACTTGGCGCAAATTGTCTAAATGCTCTTGTTCAGTTTTGCCCAACACTCGCACATCATCTAAGAATGCAAGAACAATTTTCCAGTTAAGGCGGTGCAACACTAAATTGATAGCTCTGGCAAATGTTGCAGGGGCGTTACATAAACCAAATCCCATCTGCTATATTTCAAAAGGTTCAAACTTGACGTGATGAAGGCAGTTTTCTTCATATCATCTGGGTGTATCTTCATTTGCCAGTAAGCTGCATTAGCATCAAGCTTTGAAAACCATTTGTTTCTTGATAGGGTATTCATACATTCCTCTATTAGTGGCAAAGGAAAACTGTCTTTGATTGTGACCTTGTTCAGTGCACGATAGTCAACACACCATCTCACGCTTCCGTCCTTTTTACGAACAAGCACTGGAGCAGCGGCCCAGTCTGAAGTAGAGGACTGGATTACTCCTCTCCTTAAAAACTGCAGGTGTGCTGCGCATCCGCTGCTTTATGGGGTGCACATCGCCAGTGTCAATACAATGCTCAATCTCTACAAAATTGCCCAAATCTAAATCACTGACTGTGAAAATATCTGCAAACTTAGTTACCGTATATACTCGCCTATAAGTATTGTTCGCCTATAAGTCGGTTGCCATTTTTCAGGTTTATTTACAAGATTTTGCCATTGACCCTCTTATAAGTCGGGTATTTTTTTCTGGATAATCAGTCTACAGATTGTCAATCAAATAAGCACATTTTATCAAGCATGACTATATTCTAGATAAAAAAATATTGGTGTTTGACCCCTCTGTTATCATTTCTAGATGCAATGCATTTTAAAAGTGTTGTGTTCAGTTAAGACATCTATCCTGGATTAATAACTTTCGATTTTGGACGCCATTTTTTTATTGATACACTAATAAAAACTTGGTATAAGCTTTTAAAAATATTTAAAGAATTTTGAAAATAAAATGATAGTGATTTTAATCCCCTGCTGACTGATTAAGATGGTATAGCCCCTTTTAATAGTGGTGTGTTAGCTTCTGTTGTTTTAGGTGACCTGCCACCTACAGCCACCAATATAGCTATTATCACCTCAGGTGTAATTAATTATAAATAATAATAAAACGATCTTTATTTTTTTTTTAACAGACCAGCAATTATTCTTGTGTTTAAATTTTAAGTATTAAACATCAACTGCTGTTCTGTAATCCCACTAGATCGCTTTTAGACGCCATGTTTTTTAATAGTTTTCTGAAAACAGAGTTATCTTTCTTGAAGTTTGTAACTTACGATTTTGGACGCCATTTTATTTTTTAAACACTCATTTCAACTTGATTATAGCTCAAAAACTATTTTAAATGATACTGGAAATAAAATGACAGTGATTTTATCCCCTACTGACTGATTAGGGCTGGTAATTAGCCTCTTAAACCCAGTGTTGGCTTGTGTTGTTTTAAGTACAGTAATACCTACAGCTATTATCACCTCAGGCGTAAATAATTGCCTGTTTAAATAAAAAATACTATCAAATAAACCTTGTTCATATTTTTAAGAAATACAGTTGAAACTTTCAATGTATTTATTAATGTGTTTATTTTTTTAGTAATTAAAAAATAAACATGTCAAGTATAGGGATTGCAAGTCAAAAGTTGGAAGCAAAATGGCACCCAAAAACGAAGTTTTTACTCAGTGGAAAAATTATCTGATTGTATGTCATGCCTATAAGTCGGACCCCTGCTTTTTATTCAAATTTCTACTCCCAAAATACCGACTTATAAGCGAGTATATACGGTACAAGACTGACTGCTTCCTGGCGGTCAGAGCGTTTTCCTTCAGATCTCTGATAAGCGAGCTGACATGCTCACAATCCTTTTGCCCTTCTGTTGACACCCGAGCACTGACGCCTCGCTGTTTTTAACTGCACAAGCTGCTGTCACTATACCAACAACACTTCCTGTTTTAACAAAATGACCGCGGTCAGTCATATTTATGACACACAACTTGCCCTTATTCCCAGAATTATTGTAAGTCCTGGAAGCAACAATACCCAATGGAAAGACATTGGCTGGTTCAATGATAAAATCTGACATCTCATTAGCCAAATCATATTCTATCACTTGAGCAGTATGCGATGGAATCCGCACCCGCCGAGATGATACAGCAATTAGCACCAACTTATCCACACCACTAGACATTTCAATCATGCCTGGTACCCCTTTGACTCTCAGAGCTCCTGTCTCACAGGAAATTTGTGCACCATGTGACTTAAGGAAATCAATTCCAAACAACATTTTATCCTGCAATGGACCAACATAAATTGGATGAACAAACCTATATCCACCAACTGTAATCTCAACTTTACCTAAAATTGAGCACACATACCAGTCACCTCGCCCGCAAGTCTTATATTTGACTCCTCAACAATGTGCGGCTTGGGTTGCATAGAGACAAACCTTTTGTGATACTACATGTATTGTAATATCTGCGGCTGTGTCAACTATAACATTCACCTTCATACCCGCAATTCCAACCAACACATGCCATGCCCCTGAACCTTCACCCCGATTACCAGAATGAACATAAGGTAAAACATGTGCAGCACTAACTGACGGATTTTCTGCAAATGTAACCCAACCCCTCATGGTCTGTGGTGAAACAGAAACATTTGGCTCATTGTGCTCTGTATTTTTGATAGTTGGGATTGGGGGACCTGCATAATTGTTATGTGATCGTTGCAGACAGTTTCGCTTCATGTGACCTGGCTGCTTACAACCATAACAAATTTTTGGCCTTCTATTCCCCTGACGATTCGAACTAGTAACATAGAGATGGCACTGGGCTGTGGTGTTGGCCTGCGTTTTGTTTATCTACAGCATCGCCAGACCTATCTACTAGATGCCCCCTTGACACATACTCAGGTGAACGATTTTCTACAGGTGATACTGACCTTGGGTACCTAACTTCATTTGGGACTGACCTTACAGCCCTTTGGTGATGAGCAATTGCACGACGACTAAACTGGAATGTCTTAACCCTCTTAATAGCTTCCTCTAGGGTATCTGGCGGTCAGTCAATTAATTGCTGATCCGCCTTACAGTCTAGGCATCCTAAAGCAAATCTCATTATCAACTGTTCCTGACAAATTTCAGGCAAGGTCCCACTCCCAAAAGTCCATTACTCTATCACCTCACTGTTCTATTGGCTCTTCAGGTTTCTGAGTAATTGCATTCAACTCTAGCTGGGAAGCTGACCAAACCTCTCCTCCATGCGAAGTATTACCGGTACCTCTTGAAAAGTAAGTGTAGTACCCCTGCGGCGCAAAATTTCAAAATACTTCAAAGCCACCCCCCCCCCCCCCTAGTGTCAAACTAAGTGCAAACAAACAATATGCATCACACCAGCCATGATATTCTGCAATGGTTGAAAACTTTGAGTAGAATGGACCCCACTCTACATCCCCATTATACTTGACACCCTTTACCTCAGTGGGAATACTCCGACTTATTCCACTTCTACTACCTGGCGGTATAAGACTGGGTAACTGAGACCTATGAATGCTAGACAATATAGGACTAGGGGTCCTCCCTGACTGCCATACATTTGACATGACTGGCTGCCTACTCTCAGGTAAACCTGTTTTTGGTTGTCCAGACGGAGTTCCCTGATAATTTGACATAAATGCCAAGTTTGTGTTGGACAGGACTGGGTCATTGGCATTTGCATAGGGGCTCCCCCAACTTGACCTCCAACCCCAGGGCTTTGCCTGCTACTGACATTAGCTACACTACCCTGGGTTACGACTCCTGATGACATTTCCCTAGACTGGTTGGGTACTATACATGTGAGTCTTGCGTTAATGCTACTGTCACCAGGCATTGGCCATGGCATGAAGCTTACATCTGCCTTAGGGACTTCTGCAATGACACGGGGAAAGCTAGGAATTGCCTGCCCCCCTGCGGAGACAGAACTTACCGAGCTCAACACAACCCTTGGACCCCCAGAGAATGTAGCATTCCCCCCATCTGCTGAAGTTGTTTGTACAGCCTCTCCAGGAACCCAAGGACCCCCCTGGCTACTGGAAATTTGTGACTGACTTGGCCCGAAGCTGGCAGCATTACCTTGAATTTCCGGTGATTTATTTCCACTCGACAAACCTGACATTTGAAACATTTCCCTAATCTGTGAACTAACACCCCCGTGGGCATGTTAAGGCGTCCCGATGGATTTTACAGCGATATGTAGAAAGTCACTTGTCTGTACTTCATACGATATGACGTCATAATTAAGTTTGACGTCACTATCTGCATTCCTGTCGATAGTTCTCAGGGAATATGTATCTTAACGTTAAAAGTGAATTATATCAAACCAGTATAATACCGCATGTTTCCTTTACATAGATGCTGCCGTTAATGCTAGACGTACAGAAGTTTTTCATTTTGAAAACCAGTATCAAATAATCGGCAGTTTTTAAAGCTTCCTTTTAAGTGAAAGACTATTTATAAACTAGTGGTTTGGAGACTCTACCTGCTACGTGTAAACAACTGAATTAAGAAATTTTAATGCATGTAAAACCAGCTTGGCGCAGGTGAAAGATTAACACAATTTTAGAATATTTTACGTAAAATTGGTAGAGAATATAAGTACCTATGTGAATCGTGCTTGGGAAACCTACGGATTTACCCCAATATTTTCTAAATCGCTTTTGAATAGTAAAAATGTGCATTACTTTGTTGATTTTGTGGAATGTTTCAACAATATCTTCCATAAACGAAATATCTATTTCTTTCCCAAGCAAGAACTTAAAAGTATATGACTTAACAAAGGATTTTTCTTAAAAATATGTATAATTTGATGTCGTTAATCACCTGCGCCGATGCGATTTATATAGATCATTTGCAATATTAGGAATCGCCCGTCACGTGATTACAGAGTACATATGACGTCACAAAAATGCATCAAATATAATGTTTAACATCGGTGGCAATAAATGTAACATAGATTTTAAGAAATACTTCCAGTCAAAGTATTTTTGCGATGATTAAAATAATATCGTTTTTCAGCCGTATTTTAGCATAGGGACGCCTTAACATTGCTGCGCCATACTTGTTCCGTCATACTTGACGTCTCGAGCAACCCAATACCTGTCCTGATAGAATCGACTTCACTCTTCAGTCTATATCCAAACCACCTACCATACCTTGTAAACTGCCTCTTCTCGAGATCATCCTCCGTGTACTTCTCCCCATGACTCTTGGATCCACCCGTCGTTTGATGTACCCTACCGGTAGATAAAAGCCCATCCCTGACGCTATTCCCTGGGGTACTTAACATGCCATCCTGGTCATTTCCCTCAGACTGAATGTAGCGGCCATTCGGAATTTTCCGGGCCTCCCTTCCAACACCTGCTGTTTGCATCTTCTGAGCCATTAATTCATTCAAAGTACACTAAATCAATAAATCATAAATAAAACAAACCAATATTTCAAATAATGAACACTTGGCAGCTTGCTGCAAGTACAAAACTATGACATACAAAATATATTTTTCAAAATGGCGCCTACCATGTTGTCTCGGCATGGCATTGAATTTTCAATCTTGCCCACTTACATCAAAATTGACCCTGCTCGCAGCGCCGTTTATCGTGTTTCTCACTGCTAAGATGGCGAGATAATCGGGGAAACCGATAGGAATGATCAATAACTTACCAGGTAGGCGTTAAATATCTTTATATATACTTCTTGAACAATTACATCTATCTCGAATGTTCGCAGTCGATTTATCTTTATATCTCTCTGCACATGGGCGAATTCATGCGGTGCCCGATGAATTCACCCCCACACTTATAATAGTAGGAAAAATTACCACATGCTCAAACACCTGTCTCAAATTGTCTTCAAGTGAGCTTCTGCTCAAGCCCCAAGCACTAAGACATCATCTAGAAATGCAAGCGTTATTGTCCAGTTCAGTCTGTGCAATATCAAATTTATTGATCAGCAAAGGTTGCAGGGGCCTTAAGAAGACCGAACCCCATCCTGGTAAACTCAAACAGGCCATTTTTGGTGATAAACTCAGTTTTCTTTTTGTCATCTGTGTGTATCTTGATCTGCCAGTATGCAGCATTGGCATCCAGCTTGGAGAACCAGCGTTTACCGGCTAGTGTGTCCATACACTCCTCGATAAGAGGCAGTGCGTTCGTGTCCTTGACATTGACCTTATTCAATGCCCAGTAGTCGACACACCACCGAACACTCCTATCCTTCTTTCTGACCAGTACCGGTGCAGACGCCCAATCAGAGAATGATGGTTGATTAACGCTGGCCTTTGAGCCTTTTTCTAAATGACCTTCCTCCTTCCCCTTGAAAACACCGTGCATACAGCGCATCCACTGTTTAATGGGTCGAGCATCTCCAGTGTCTATGCAATGCTCAATCTTGGTAAAATTCCCAAAATCTAGATAACTCACTGCAAACATATATTGGCATACTTCTTTACCAAGCTTACCACTCTATCCCTCACCTCCGCTGGTGCATTTATTTGAAGATCTTCTAGGAGTTTGGATATATAGTCATACAGTACCGATCAGACCCAACCTAACAGAAAGTAAACCCCAACTAAAACCCTGGGTTTACTTTCCGGGTTTACTCTGGGTTTACTTCGGGTTTACTAGAGTGGACCCAGAGTAAACCCAGAGTAAACCCAAAGTAAACCCAGAGTGGACACAGAGAGTAAACCCAGTCAGAAGTATACTCCTGAAAGCAGAAGCTAACTGTGTATTCGGAATATACAAAGGGTAGGAATAACAGGAAGTAGGATGGTAAGATAAAATACTAGTCTGCTTCACACTTCAGTGATGACCTTAAAAGCAATTTCAAAGTAAACCCCGAGTGGACCCAATTTTTCAAAAAGTAAACCCAGAGTAAACTCCAAGTAAACCCAGAAAGTAAACCCAGGGTTTAGTTGGGGTTTACTCTGGTGTTAGGTTGGGTCTGATCGGTACTGTAGTTGTCCTCTCCCCCAACTGCTGCATGACAGTCAACAGTGGAGGTAGCCTCCCTTACCTTTGTACCTTTTTTGGTACCTTCGTACCAAAAATGAGTGTGAGAGGCCTGCAACCTTGACTTCAGCAGGGATAATCTAACACTGCTCTGCTGCCAGGAGGAATCAAACTTGGCAGCTGTGACCTACATGCAGTGGTCGACATCAGCTTCTGAGACATAGGCATTCCACCTCCACTAAAGATTGATGACTGTCCTCCAACAGATGCTGCAGCTTGACTCACAAATACACCATAATGATGACAGCCGGAATCCTGGCTGCCTTCTGCACTAGGTGCAGACCCGAAGGCTATAGGGACTAGCAAGGTGTCAATGCTGCTGACAATGGACCTTGGCAGTTTCGGTGACAGCACGACAGTCTCAATGCTGCCGACATTGAATGATGGAATTCCCAAGCCTCGGCCCGTTGCTTTGAGATAAACTGTACTTCTGCCGGACCAAATAGAGTCTGAGCAAATAGTACTTGGTGGTACCGCTGTATATAAGCGATTACAGCTGAGGCTGTCCTTGAGGCATTTAAACCGACTGATGAAGAGTGTAACTATTTTGAGACACCGGTCAATCCCCAGGGAGACCAAGGTTCCGCACTGGCTCCCAACCACCGCTGGCTGATTACCAGTTACCCCGACTTCTGGCGGCTGAGTAACAACAGGCTGAGGCTTATCACACCCAACATGCCTGCTAACATTTGGGTAATAAATAATATAAATAATAGTACCCATATTTCTGTCAATGGAGCTTAGCTGGAAGGTTACACTAGACTCAAGTGTGCTTATATCTTCCTGCAGAACCCCAACGTCCTGACCTTTTCTCTCCCGGATCAGGGCATAGAATTGCTCAAACCATGGTGCATCATTCGGCTGGTCCGTTAAAGCTCCCTGCGTCAGTGAAATCTCCTCCTCCCCACTCCAAGTGACATTATACCAGGCATTCTCCCAACATAGGTGTACCACAACCACCTAGAGTAAAACTAACTCTACCAGGCTGTGGATTCCCAGAACTGGCTCGTCCAAATTTAATTTTTCATTCCTGGTCCCTCAGACCATTTTCTCCCAACTATATATACTCACAACTGACATGTAGCGCATAATCCACCACATGATGGATCAAATTCACAGCAGCACACGCAAGAAAACAAGAAAAGCTAACCTTAAAAGTTATATTTTCGAACATATATATAATAAAAAAAAAATCTAAAATGGCGTCTCCATGTGCCTGCGAGGCAAAATATCCTCAGCTAGCAGCACCAATATAGCGTATCTCCCTAACCGTCACTTTAGGTCGCTGGTGATGCCACAGAGAGAAGACACTATGGGTATGTAATATGATCTTTATTGGTGATTACTAACACATAGAGAAAAGTAAACGAATGGTACAATACACAGAGCAATTAAGCACGTCTTGTCTCTTGGAAGACAGGCAAAGGAAGGGTGATGTAATTACAACATCGTCGTGTCAGCAAGTTCAGGTGGTAGCCAGGCAATTTCTACCCGCTATCGCCAGAACCACCACAATATATATTTTTTTAAGAACTGTTTTAAAAAAAAATCATGTTCATTTATTAGAAAATAACAAATATGCTCCCCCAGTAGTTGCTGTACTTCACATTTATTAAAACACGAGGCTACTTTTCTTTATACATGTATTTTCATGTATGTCTTTGTTATTGAATTAGAAAATCTTAAATGTTAATGTATTTTATAGTCTCTTTATACCATTATCAAGTGGTTTTGAGATTGAAATAAATGAATAAATCTGAGTCAAGTAGTTTATTGAGAAATCGCTTACACAAAATTTGGAAAAAAAGTGAGTTTTGTCCTGGTTTTATTCAATTGTACGTTAATCTGCTTTTGTTTAGAGGACAAAATGTTTACAAAACTTTTAAAACTTTGTAGCAATTTTATTGCTATTGTCTTAGAATCTTGAAGTAACCATCTTCGCTAGCAAAGGGTTTTCGGTCCACTTTGCTCCCCATAAACCCTTGGCGGACTTCATTACGAAAACTCGGTGACAAGCTCCGTTTTATGATTGGCTGCAGCTGCGAGTAGCTGATCCAATCGCAGTGCTTGTAAATATAAACTTTAAAAGAAAACACGTGTGATCTTTGGTAAAACATTCGGTGCTTTTAACAAGTTGAGACACAAGTTCTCGAGTACAGTGCCTCCCCAACAATGGTCTAACCAGATCGCTTTAAAAACCTAATTTTATTTTACTGGGATTGACCATATTTCTACAAACTTGTCAAGGCTCGCGTGATAGCACGGGAAGTAAACATGGCGAATTAAAAGTTGCCTATCCCGTTAGTATATACGTTCCTGCTTATGGTTATTGCTTTTAAAGGTTCAGTGAGCTCTGTTTTATTTAATGTCTTTGGTCCGCAATATTCACGACAACGATACCTGATTTTATGGCATGAAAGCTTTCATATAAATCGGCGACTTTTTCACTCCCGGTACAGGTCCTTACAAAACACAATGAATAAAACAATCCGTGCTTTCCCTAGGTTATAACTTAATTCGTATTTATTAGCATCGTTAATTATGTTCCGATATTCGGTAGTCAACATGTTTTCAAGTTGTATTAATGCCGTAGTGTGTATATAACCTGTTGTTTAATTTGATTAAAATGTAAATATGCAAGGGGCGCAACTCAAGTTGCTCGCTAGATAGCGCCACCACATCACCGAGTTTTCGTAATGAAATCCGCCAAGGGTTTATGGGGAGCAAAGTGGACCGAAAACCCTTGGCTAGCGAAGATGTGAAGTAACCAGCAAGACTTTTTTAAATGTACAGTCAAAACTGCCGTAGCGGTCACTCCTATTAAGCAGTCACCTTTCGTATGCGGTCATTTTATTTCCTCCCGATGAAAAATCCTATATAATTGCCCTCTAAAGAGCGGTCACCTAGTGTCTAACGCGGTCAGCGGTCGTCGTATTTTGATCCGAAACTGTACAGTCCACATGCATTAGGCGGCCATTTTGGCCGGTCACATGATTTACACCCGGGGATTTTAAACATGGCTTCCGAATGTCGGGTAATAAATGTAAGCAATTATTATACGCTTGAGGCGAGAGAAACCAAATTAATCGATGTATTTATAATACATAATTGGCAGATCAGATACGAATGGGAATCAAGTGAATTGTTTAAACAAGCATAACAATATGTTTGTTTTATAAACATGAATGAAATACAGGTGTCAAAAATGTCCGCGGCGATGCAAGAGAAAATTGCTTGATTTAGTAATATGATATTGAGTTCAGATACGGTCGGTTAAAAACGTAATTGTTGATTTGTATTAAAAGTTTTGTTTTCTATATATACGGTACCCATGAAAATAGTATTAGTGTTATAATTGTGAAAAGAAATATAAAAATTGCATGCACAATGCATTGTAATGTATTTCTACTTATTTGTAAATATAATAGATACTATAAAAACATCAAATCAATTACTTTATCTATCATTTTGATACATTATGCTAAATATCAAGTATATGATTAAAATAAAATTTAATAATTGTTCTAAAAAGGAATTTGATGTTGGCAAATTCACAAGTCTCTATTCAAAGGTTACCTCTGTTAAGAGGTCACTTTGGGTGCCTCCCGCAGGTGACTGCTTAATACAAGTTTGACTGTAATATGTATATGTCACCTGGTTCACAGGTGTGTGACTGTCAGTCAATATATCGGGTCTCAATAGCTCAGTGGTTAGAGCACTGGCACGGTACGGCAGAGGCCCTGGGTTCGAGTCCCGGTTGAGACTAGACTTTTCACCACCTGTGACATATATGTTAAGGAAATGTTGAATTTTGATTTTGGACTCGGTGACTAGGAGAATTATTACTTTGGTGGAGTTATTACACTAATTTCAGTGGAACTATTTTTTAGATGCACATGATGCTACTTCCTGGATGGTGCTGAGCCTGTTTGTCAACATGTGGAACCCATGTGTACTTGAGGGTAGGTATGTTTACTATCAATTATCTCTCTTAGAAGCCACATAAGGTATTATTTTTCTGATCTAAAATTTTTCTTGAAGCATTTAACTATAATTTCTCTTTCATGAATTATATGCTGAGAGTATAGTTAATCAATTAACTTAATTAAAGCTATATAGTAACATAAAGTGAAATTAATTCCTTGTGTGAGACCTTAAAACATTTTTGTTTCAATATGATTGATGAAAAAAACATGTAACTTTTATTTAAACTGCATTTTTTAGCTGACCGAGACGAAGTCGGGGGGAGCTTATGCTATACCCTCGGCGTCGGCGTCCGGACCTAGTTAAAGCTTTTGTTGCAGGTCCTGTATCTAAGCTATTACTTGTCCTATATTCACCAAACGTGCATGGATGATGCATCTGGACCTACTTGTGGACTTGAAAGACTTGGATGCTGAATCTGGGTCCTGAATATCAGATGCTGAAGGAGGTTAAGGTATTTGGAGCAGGTTAAAGTTTTTGTTGCAGGTGCCCTTTGATAGCAATATCTAAGTTACTGCAAGTCCGTACTTCTCATAACTTGCATGGACAGTGTGTCTTATGATACTGATGCACCAGACAGGCTTGAATGCTGAATCTGAGCTATATGTTTCGGATGCTGGAGGTGGTTAAGGTTTTAAGTGCTGGTTAAAGTTTTTGTTGCAGGTGCCCTCTGATGATAATATCTTATTTACTACTCGTCCCTACTTCACCAAACTTGTATGGTTGTTGCGCCTTATGATACTGATGCACCTGACAGGCTTGAATGCTGAATCTGAGCCATAGGTTTCGGATGCTGGAGGAGGTTAAGGTTTTTGGAGCTGGTTAAAGTTTTTTGAGCAGGTGCCCTCTAATGATTATTTCTTAGCTACTCCTGGTCCAAACTTCATCAAACGTGTGGATGGTGCGTCTTATTATACTGATGCACCTGAACAGCTTGAATGCTGAATCTGAGCCATAGGTTTCGAATGCAGGAGAAGGTTAAGGTTTTAAGAACTGGTTAAAGTTTTTGAAACAGATGCCCTCTGATGATGATATCTTAGTTATTACTTGTCCTAACTCCACTAGATGGTGCGTTTTATGATATTGATGCACCTGACAGGCTTGAATGCTGAGTCTGAGCCATAGGTTTCGGATGCTGGATAAGGTTAAGTTTTTTTTAACAGGTCACATGTTACATAGATAATTGTACTATTTCAAACTTGCATAGTTGATTAAACTGTAATATAAATGAATCGCAAAGGTAGCTTCAGATGCAGAGCTTGATCTCCATTATCAAGGATGTTAAAAAATATATCTTAGTTATTACAGGTCCTAACTTCACCAAACTTGAATGGATGGTGTGTCTTATGATACAGATGCACCTGACAGGCATGGATGCTGAATCTGAGCCATAGGTTGCAGATGCTGGAGGTGGTTAAGGTTTTAATTGGTGGTGCCCTCTGATGATGATATCTTAGTTATTACTGATCCTAACTTCACCAAACTTGCATGGGTGATGCGTCTTATGATACTGATGCATCTGACAGGCTTGAATGCTGAATCTGAGCCATAGGTTACGGATGCTGTATGAGGTTTAGTTTTTTGGAACAGGTCACATGTTTTATAGATGATAGCTTGCAAAGTTGATTTAACTATATTATAAATGAAACGCAAAGTTTGCTTCAGATGCAGAGCCTGGTCTCCATTATCAAGGATGCTAAAGAAATCTCCTACCTCACTTAAACCTGCTTGATAGAAAGATGTGGTTGTTGTTAAATGATATAACAATATTCCTATGATAAAGTATTGTATGATATCACTATTGTTTAATATGATACAATATATTATCATATGTTATATTGTAAAAAGTTATATGATACGATAAAATATTGTATCAATTTTTTTGATATTTTATGATATGATATTGTATCATGATATTGTTCTGTATAGTATTGTATCATATGATACAATATGTATAATATGATATTGTATTATATAATATTTTACTTTTAAATTATCACATGATTGTATAATTTGATATTATATAAATAGTGCCTGTTTGGGAGGGTAACAGTTGAAATTGACACCCCGAGAAAACCATTGTCAACCGACGCGAACTGAATGTCTAAATTTTTAAGAAAATTTTACTGCTTTTATATAGGAATAACGTGAATTCTACAGCGAACTGTACGCGCAAAATTTTCGCGCATGTAACATTTTTAGCTCACCTGAGCTGAAAGCTTAAGTGAGCTATTCTGATCACATTTTGTCTGTCGTCTGTCTGTCCGTCTGTCCGTCCGTAAACTTTTCACATTTTCAACATCTTCTCAAGAACTGCTAGGCCAATTTCAACCAAACTTGGCACAAATCATCCTTAGGCAAAGGGGATTCAAAGTTGTGAAAATTAAGGGCCACACACGTTTTCAAGGGGAGATAATTAGAAATTAATGAAAAATTTCGAGAAATTTTCAAAAATCTTCTTCTCAAGAACCAGAAGGCCAGGAAAGCTGAAACTTGTGTGGAAGCATCCTCAGGTAGTGTAGATTCAAAGTTGTGAAATTCATGACCCCTGGGGGTAGGGTGGGGCCACAATGGGGGGTCGAAGTTTTACATAGGAATATATAGAGTAAATCTTTAAAAATCTTCTTCTCAGAAACTAAACAGCCAGGAAAGCTGAAACTTGTGTGGAAGCATCCTCAGGTAGTGTAGATTCAAAGTTGTGAAATTCATGACCTCCGGGGGTAGGGTGGGGCCACAATGGGGGGTCGAAGTTTTACATAGGAATATATAGAGTAAATCTTTAAAAAATCTTCTTCTCAGAAACTAAACAGCCAGGAAAGCTGAAACTTGTGTGGAAGCATCCTCAGGTAGTGTAGATTCAAAGTTGTGAAAATCATGATCCCTGGGGGTAGGGTGAGGCCACATTGGGGGGGGGGGTGTTAAAATTTTACAAAGAAATATATAGAGTAAATCTTTGAAAATCTTCTTCTCAGAAACTAATCAGCCAGGAAAGGTGAAACTGTTGTGGAAGCATCCTCAGGTAGTGTAGATTCAAACTTGTGAAAATCATGATCCCTGGGGGTAGGGTGGGGCACAATGGGGGGGGGGGGGGGGGTCGAAGTTTTACATAGGAACATATAAAGTAAATCTTTAAAAATCTTCTTCTCAGAAACTAATCAGCCAGGAAAGCTGAAACTTGTGTGGAAGTATCCTCAGGTAGTGTAGATTCAAAGTTGTGAAAATCATGATCCCTGGGGGTAGGGTTAGGCCACATGGGGGGGGGGGGTGTTAAAGTTTTACATAGGAATATATAAAGTAAATCTTTAAAAATCTTCTTCTCAGAAACTAATCAGCAAGATGATTTTTTATAATTGTTAAAACTTTGGCTCCAGGACAATTCTTCGGCTTCACAAGAAGGTTCAGAGTTTGATGTAGCTAAATATCCCATATATAAACAATTGTAAAGGATCTTTTTGAGAACTGCAATACTCAACATGTGATATGACTATAAAATTGAAGCAGGCAGCTATTTTTTCATTAGAATCTTTTTGTATTACTGTATTGAGTTATTGCCCTTGATTTATTGATTCTTTACCAATTAACCTATTTACCAATTATTGTGATGATTATTTTTATACAATAAAAATATTCAATGTATATAAGTTGTTCTGCATAAGAAGTTTTGGGTAAGGCCGGATTAGTTTGTTTATTTTTGATTTCCAATTTTTAGATACTATGAATTATTTTAGGTTGGCACGTATATAGGGACAGTGTCCATTGCCTTTTGATGAGCGACTGTTTGGGGTTAAACTTGATCAGGGCTGGATAGATTGAGTGTGTGAACATCCTTGCTCTATCTAATCTACATGTTTTCTAACCTTCGATACAAAGTGTGCGGTCATTCCTGCCCTGTATCGCATTAATACAAGTGTGCAGTCATATCTGCATGTATTGGTGGTGGTTGCGGCGGAGCACTAATGTATGGTCATCCCTGTTGGTGTTCAGGCCTTTCTAGCGCAAGTGTGCGGCACTCCCTGCTTGCGTTAGGTTGAACTATTGGCGCAAGTGTGCGGTCATCCCTGCGTGGGTAAACATTGGTACCTGTTGAGTTGCGTAGGTGTGCGGTCATCCCTGCCTGCGTAACATTGAGTCCCTATATATGTGCAGGAGCGGTGATTAAAGTCTGCTCTTGTAAATATTGGCAGCAATCAGGGCTATCCAAGTTCCAAGGGGGAAAATGGATTTTATTTATACAGGATCTACATGTATTATTGTACATTGTCCAGATTGTTTGTATTATGACTCCATTAAGCTGACTTTATCATACCTATTGTTCCTCAGGTGAGCGATGTGGCCCATGGGCCTCTTGTTTAATGTTACCCATTGCTAAGTGCGTTGCTAACGCTGAGGGTATTAGAACGGATTATGAACTGCGTCTTAGCCTATTAGATTTCAGTATTTAACATGAAAATAAATCAAGATACAATGTTGTATCAAATTATATTGTTTCATATGATACAATATCATATTATGTATCAAATATTATACATTATTATGCCTTCTGTCAGTTTATCACTACATATTCAAAACTTATTTATTTTCGCATAGTATCATAGGATTTATATAGCGTAAGCATACTATGCCGAAATAGAGCACGGCAAATATTTTCATCGAAAACCTTTCAAGCGCCGACAGCGGGGTTCGAACTCACGACGCTAAAATCATTCCAGCTTGAAGCCCAACGCGTTACCGCTACGCTAAATTAGACGTAATTATAGTCAACGGTATTTATAAATATAAAACGTAGATATATACAACTTACATCAAGCAATTAAAATTATTCATTTTTCCAAAAACACTTCATTATTGACGGTAATTTTAAAGTTAAAGTTTTCTATAAACTTTTGAACAAATTGATTGAACATTTTTCAAAGAAATTCTACATGAGAATCACAAAAACGCTTTTTTAAATGACGCTTGATAAAGAATGTTGAAGAAAAAAAATTCAATGAGATTTCGTCTGCTTAACATTTCGAGTTTTCTCGGTAAGGCCAAACATCTCTCATTTCTTGAAAAGAACATAAACCTTTGTTGACTTTTTAGCTCACCGAGCTGAAAGCTCAAGTGAGCTATTCTGATCACATTTTGTCTGTCGTCCGTCTGTCTGTCTGTCTGTCTGTCCGTCCGTCTGTCTGTCCGTCTGTCCGTCTGTCTGTAAACTTTTCACATTTTCAACATCTTCTCAAGAACCACTGGGTCAATTTCAACCAAACTTGGCACAAAGCATCCTTAGCCTAAGGGGATTTAAATTTGTGAAAATTAAGGATCACGCCCTTTTGCAAAGGGAGATAATTAGGAATTTATGAAAATTTTCGAGAAATTTTCAAAAATCTTCTTCTCATGAACCATAAGACCAGGAAAGCTGAAACTTGTGTGGAAGCATCATCTGGTAGTGTAGATTCTAATTTGTGAAAATCATGACCCCCGGGGGTAGGGTGGGGCCACAATGGGGGGTCGAAGTTTTACATAGGAATATACAGAGTAAATCTTTGAAAATCTTCTTCTCATGAACCATAAGACCAGGAAAGCTGAAACTTGTGTGGAAGCATCCTCAGGTAGTGTAAATTCTAATTTGTGAAAATCATGACCCTCGAGGGTAGGGTGGGGCCACAATGGGGGGTCAAAGTTTTACACAGGAATATATAGAGTAAATCTTTAAAAATCTTCTTCTCATGAACCATAAGACCAGGAAAGCTGAAACTTGTGTGGAAGCATCCTCAGGTAGTGTAAATTCTAATTTGTGAAAATCATGACCCCCGGGGGTAGGGTGGGGCCACAATTGGGGATCGAAATTTAACATAGGAATATATAGAGTAAATCTTTAAAAATCTTCTTCTCATGAACCATAAGACCAGGAAAGCTGAAACTTGTGTGGAAGCATCCTCAGGTAGTGTAAATTCACAGTTGTGAAAATCATGACCCCCGGGGGTAGGGTTGGGCCACAATGGAGTGTCGAAGTTTAACATAGGAATATATAAAGTAAATCTTTAAAAATCTTCCTTTCAGAAACTAATCAGCCAGGAAAGCTGAAACTTGTGTGGAAGCATCCTCAGCTAGTGTAAATTCATAGTTGTGAAATTCATGATCCCCAGGGGTAGGGTGGGGCCACAATGAGGTGTCGAAGTTTTATTACATAGGAATATATAGAGTAAATCTTTAAAAATCTTCTTCTCAGAAACTAATCAGCCAGGAAAGCTGACACTTGTGTGGAAGCATCATCAGGTAGTGTAGATACAAAGTTGTGAAAATCATGACCCCCGGGGGTAGGGTGGGGCCACAATGGGGGATCGAAGTTTTACATAGGAATATATAGAGTAAATCTTTAAAAATCTTCTTCTCAGAAACTAATCAGCCAGTAAAGCTGACACTTGTGTGGAAGCATCATCAGGTAGTGTAGATTCATAGTTGTGAAAATCATGACCCCCGGGGGTAGGGTGGGGCCACAATGGAAGGTCAAAGTTTTACATAGGAATATATATGGTAAATCTTTAAAAATCTTCTTCTCAGAAACTAATCAGCTAGGAAAGCTTAAACTTGTGTGGAAGCGTCCTCAGGTAGTGTAAATTCAAAGTGGTGAAAATCATGATCCCCAGGGGTAGGGTGGGGCCACAATGGGGTTCAAAGTTTAACAAAGGAATATATATGGTAAATCTTTAAAAATCTTCTTCTCAGAAACTAATCAGACAGATGATTCTTTATAATTGTTAAGACTTTGGCCCCAGGACAATTCTTTGGCCTCACAAGAAGGTTCAGAGTTTATGTACGTTTATATCCCATATATAAACAATTGTTAAGGATCTTTTTGAGAACTGCAATACTCAACATATGATATGACTATAAAATCGTCCTGTTAGAAAAGGGACTAATGATTATAAACATAAGAATATCCAGGGGAAAATGGATTTTATTTATACAGGATCAACATGTATTATTGTACATTGTCCAGATAGTTTGTATTATGACTCCATTAAGCTGATTTTATCATACATATTGTTCCTCAGGTGAGCGATGTGGCCCATGGGCCTCTTGTTATTGTACAACAACTTGTTGATTAAATAAACAATCAAATCAATTGATTAATTTGAAGGAAAAAAAACGCTTGCTTTTCCAGTGATAATTTATAGGGACTTGTCAACACTCGAACGTCACACCTACTTATAGCAAAGTACGTCAGTATATTCAACAGTCGGCATAATAATAACAATAGTGTTGTGTTGTTGTGCATGTACTATGCCTAAATAGTAGTCGGGGTTTGATACATAGTGCACTCGCCTCCGGCTCGTGCACTATGTATCAAACCCTGACTACTCTTTAGGCATAGTACATGCACAACACAACACCGGCTCGTGCACTATGTATCAAACCCTGACTACTATTTAGGCATAGTACATGCACAACACAACACTATTATATAAATATCATACAATACAATATCATACTATATTATACAATATAATATCATATGTTTCAATGTTATGATGTATTATGTAATATGATATTCTATCATATAATCCAATATTGTATTTTATATAATGATGTTGTATTATGTGATCAAATACAATAAGGTTTAACACAATACAACCTCATTTCATACTTACAATATCATCTTTGTTTATTACAGTATTTTATTATATTATTTTCATGCGTTATAACAAATTTTATCATTGGTTATTTTGATATCACGTGTCGAAGTATAAAAATGCGGATTGACCTGTACATTCTAAAAATAAGCTTTAAAAACTCGGATTGACCTGTACTTTCTAAATATAGATAAGGGAAATTTTGCTCTAATGTTAAAATGAATTTGATTGGCTGGCGTGATTCACCCCAACCAATCAAAATTCTCTCCGCGTTATCAAACAACAAACTAAGATGGAAGTTGCAGACGTTAAAGTGAAAGGTCGTTTTGCGACAATTAATGATGCGGAAATGAAAGTTATAATGGAAAATGTTTATGCTAGGAACACTATTACAGGGTAACTGCAACAGCTGTTAAGCTTTTTCGGGAATATCTCGAGTCGAAAGGCGAGAGCGGAGACCGTAAATTTCGAGTGCGAAAAGCTATCTAAATTTTACATGGAAGCTAGAACGAAGGATGGAGATATGTAAAAAAAGACTTCGAAAATAATATAACGAATGTAGCCCTTTCGCTCGGTCGATCCATAGATATATCGACTTCACAGAAAAGCATATTGACCTCGCACTTCGTGCTCGGTCGATATGCTTTTCTGTGAAGTCGCTATATCTATGGATCTACCTCATGAAAGGGCTATATTTGTATAGTATTATATGATATATATTGTATGATAGGATGCAATATTTAATTTTATATTCTTATATTGACTAACATATGAACATATGATTATCATATAATTTTTTAACAGATGATATATATGATTTTGTGTCAAAACAGAATCCATGAATATCCAAGATCATAAAGTATGATTTTCATATAATATGATAAAGGTGGTCTCATAAAGGTGATGTCTCATAAAGGTGATGCCTCGTCTCGGTGAGCTTTGTAATCTGCGATTACCTATGTTTCTAATTTCAGGAGAAGTCTCCCTTGATAAAGTTCAACAATGGCGGATAAACAATGTGGGATGCTGTCTTGTCAACAACAGTGAAATTTGACACCTGTATACCCGTATTTCTACCAATTGTCTCAGTCTTCTTTGTTGTGTACATCAGACAGGTAAGAAAATCAAGATAATTGTTTAAAATCATTTTAATAAGATGAACAATAAAAAATATAACATTTACATGTGAGAGTACCTCATAAAAGGACATGTCACATTTTACACACACTCATCATTCACACATTACCATACATTCAGTGCACATTATTAAAACATAGCAATCATTAAATGTAATACAAAATTCACATGATAGGTATAACGAACATTTCATACATGTTAACTACGAGGGTTGTTTAGAAATTATTGAGACATTTTCTCTTATTCTTTTGGGGAAAACAAAAAATCCTTGAAACTTCATCAAAAAGTAAATCAGGAATGCATTTTACAAAACAACTAATGACAAAGTCGTAAATATTTTCAGTTTCATGGATTCATTTTTAATGAAATTTTTTTATATAAAACCATTTATTTACAACTATTTTGATTTCAATCATATTTTACAGCCATTAGAATAAAATATTGATTAGTTCGTGATTAATTATCATTTATTAAGTTGGTCATAAGTTGTAAGTTCTTTTGTAAAACGCACCCCTGGTATATCAATGTGAAAAGTTTCTTGTCCATGGCATAATTAGATCATTCCTGGTAAGTGGATCAACATGCCCTCGTCCTGTGACTTGGCGCAATCACAAACTCTTCGCAACATCATTTTAACGCTTCTCATTGCTCTTGTGTTTAAAAGCATTACAAACGAACAGAAATAAGAATTATTCTTTATTTCTCATCTTTTGTTTTTATTTTAAAATGTTGTCATTTACATTAATATACCTTTTCTCTTATTCTTGATTTTTTGTGGAAAAAAATTTGAGTTATTTTTACCCAAAAGTCAATTTACTGGGAATGTCTACTGTAGTCAGTTTGGAAGTATATTAGAACTGATCACAACAGTTAGTGTGTAAAAAGTACTTGTCATTAAGGTCTTCCGTTTCCAACGGAAGACCTCTCTATTATTGTGCGGGTTAAGATTATTCTTATTTTTTTTTTTTTTTTTTTCTTCCTAGACGCGAACTTTGAGTCTTCATATCGTGCTCATTTCTGAACGGTTTTTGCTCAAATTTTCAGGGCTAATGGACTTTACAAAACACTATCTTCATCAATTTATAAAAGTTAGAATTCCCTTTCCGTTAACGAGTTATTCCCCTTTTAAAATTTTTTAGGGCCTTTGGTTTCCAGACAAAGGCCCGAGACTATGATAGCAGGGAATGGGAATCCAACGAATTTGAATAACAAAGACATTGAAGTTGTATACATCGGTTTTTGTTTTTGGATTACGTTCCTTATTTAGGAAAAGGTAGGGGGTCAAAAAACAGGATTCCAAAAAGTGCAAAAATTTAGACATATTTTCCTTTATATCTTTTTAACGAAAAATATTCTGTTAAGACATGTAGAATAAAAGTTGTGCAGAATATCAAGGGCTTTCATTTGACACCAATAAAAAAGGGCTGGCCCCTTAAATTAAGGGCCAATAGCCCCTAAACGTTTTTGCTTAATAACTCAAAAACGGTTAGGATTTTGATATGGATGTCGCTGGAAAAGTTGTTTGTTGGGATCTCATAAAGGTCGTAACAATATTATTTTGTAAGTGATTTGTGTAGTATGAGTGTAAAAAGCTTTACATGTTGACATGTACCTGTTTTCATTTGACAAGTTAACGAAATGTTTTATGCGTACAACTGGCATAAAGTTGCCGCAGAAAGTATGCTGGTTTATACAGGAGGCATTAATTTATAAGAATTTTTTTTTCATGCTTTTTTTTAGGAGTTTAAGTCATTGTTGTTAAGTTCTTATAGTGCACAATCATTAAAAACGGCAATTGGAAAACAAAACATTCTTTTTCTTTTCTATTTAACCACAAAATATGGAATTAAAAAACTGTATGCATTACATTTTATTTATTAACTCCATGCATTTAAAATCTACCTTGAATCAGAGCTGTGTGTGTGTGTGTGTGTGTACCATTACGTAAGCTCTCCCTCGCTGCGGCCGAGAAATTCGGTCACCATGCTCGCGGCTTTAGCGGTCAGCGGTTATCTAATACACGAGAGCTGTGTCTCTCATATACATGTATGAGTTTATTTAGCCGCAAACTCGATAATTGGTTTCGTTTTGATTACACCTAATTTTTTTATGGATTAAACGATTGGGTGTCAATTAAGAAATCGTTCAGTTAATTAATAAAAGCAATGTCATTCTCAATCTAAAGCAATAATAGACACAGATCAATTGTGGGTTTTAAGTTTAAAATAAATAACTTCTATTTGATAGAGTATGGTCATTATACTGCAAACTTTTCAAATCTTCCTGGGTTCTGAACTGTGCCTGTCTGTGCGTTGTACATGTACCTTTACGTAATATATCCTTCGCCAACGGCCGATGAGATCAGCCACGGCTGCACTACCTAGCGGTAATTAAGCGGGTATTTAATACACAAGATTCTCACACCACGACGCACACTTACATGCATATGAACGTGTTTGAGTTAATATAGCCGTAAAAACAGGAACTGTTTTAATTTATTTCTATAAAAGTTGTCCATCTTGTATTTATTCAATTGAACATTTGATTGTAAATGAATATTAATGAGCGATATTACTCCAAATCGTAAACATCGTACATGTAAGACATAAATTAATGGTTAGTTTGTTTATGTAAAATACTTTAGAAACTGCACAAATAATGTTTTAAATCACCCCCCCCCCCCCCCCCCCCCCACACACACACACACACACAAATAGTAAACCTTTAAATGATGATCATCCCTCGCACATGGCTGAGGAGAACCGGCGCGAGTGGACAAGTAATCCGGGGTCGGTTCGTGTTCTTCTACATGTACCTTATCGCGCGTTCATGTTTCATATTTTGCACGGACACAACTATATTTTATTATGTTTTCAACTATTATATTCGTTTAAGATGAAAAGATAAATTCATTAAACTTGTACACTTGATTAAGCATTGATTTATAGATAGCATACAAGGTAGTTTAAAAATCAAATTATAATCAAAGTTCCATGTAACATGTTTGCAGTAGGTGCTAGCACGATAAAAAATGTCCTGAATTGAGGCATTCGATGATTTAAAAAAAAAAAATTCACATGAATTTTAAACAACTTTAGATTAGATTCCATCGGTCACATATTAATCACTTCTGTAGTTTTTCAACATGGTCGTTCGTTTCTTTGTAGAAGCGAACTCATTGCTGCCCCGTCCCGCCCCGCTGACAGGAGCTCGCGCTGGACTTTTTTAATTGTCAAAAAGATATCAAGATCTATCGAAAATCATTTTTGGTGGCTTCTTCTCATGTGTAACATTTTGTTTCACTTTCCCACCCGTTTGTTTATTCGGTCAGTCAGTGTAAATTCAATCGCCACATGCGACCGAGAATCTTGTGTCGCCTCAGCGCACACAGCTCGGAACCTATATAGCCCCAGGTCATCAATTGTTATATTATTGAGTAACTGTTGGAATGGTGCTTTTACATAAAATAATAAATAATAAAATCATCCAGAAAAAAAGTTACCGTAACTCAATAGTGAATACCAAAAATAAAATCCGTATGAGTGCTAACTGAAATCGGTTTTTCAGTATTCGGCGGGATTTGATTTTTCTACTAACATTAGTATTTTTATTGGTTTCAGAGGTTACGATGTAAAAACACAAACAGTAAATACACCTGATATTATTTACATTGATAATGTTGAAAAATATTTAAAATTAAATTAGTCACATTCGTAAGATAAAAATGCTCTACGAACAACCGATTATTTTTTTCCTATGTCGTATCATTCACGCGTAAATAAGTATGTTCTGAACATATATATACATGAACCCAGAAAAAATTCAAATGATTACACAAAAAAGAAAGTTGTAATTAGTATTTCGGAATTTTTTTCTGAAAGTAATTTCACATTGTATTGAAAAGAACAAGAAATAAAAATGATTAAATTTTTGACTCAATATTCGTATATATTACAGTCATTTCATGCATATCTTTTACAAATTTATGCTATGCTATGGTATGCGATTTTAATGATATGCTATGAGATTTGTATGCTATGGTATGAGATTTGTATGCTATGCTATGAGAAATTGAAATGAAGGGCTTATTGATATGGTATGCTATGCTATGCTATGGTATGCTATGAGATTTGAACAAAAACGCCTCTATACACAGAAGAGTTCCACACATTTTGGAAGTAAAATAATAAGAAGCCAAAGTTAACCACAAATCTATTATGTAAACATTTATTTTTTCAAATAAAATCATTTAAAACCGAGTTAAAAGAATGTTGTATGATATGCTATGGTATGCTATGGTATGATATGACGAATGCGATTCTATGAGATTGTATGCTATGGCATGAGATTCCAATGCTATGGTATGAGATTTCAATGCTATGCTATGATATTTCAATGCTATACTATGCTATGGTGTATGTTGTAAAAGATATGCTTGAACCAACTGTACCGGCGCTTCATACATGTGTAACGGCGTACAGTGTATAGATTATTTTAATCTGTTCGAATTAAGTACCATGCGTAAAGATTCCCATAATAATTACTAGTAATTGCATGACTGTGTATATTGTAGGCAAATTCCTGTGTGTTAATTACTTCTAAGACTCTTTGTTTTCCTTTAACAGTGGTTTAAATAATTTTCAGATAATTAATAAAAATTTTGTCATTTGAATTGTATGCTTCATCAAATACTGATTCCGATTACCTTGAAGTTATTAATTTTCCATTGGCTATTGACAAAAAAAGAGACGCTTGACCATCCAATGAAAACAAATACACAGAGGTTGATTGACAGGTTCAGCCAGGTGCAGGAGACACCCGATGTCCGAGGTTATGTGTGCTGCTTGTACAAAGTCGAATGGTCTCAGTAAGAGTTATCGATGTAAATAAATAAAAAAATATATATGCTTATCAAAACAAGATCGTTTAAGTTACAGCGAAGTACATTGAAGCGTTTAATAGGGGTTTACTCCAGAAAAGTTTCTACCTAATGTTTTCACTGACCTTTGTCCAATCAGATCGTAGCTGGGCGGAGTTAAGACATTGCCGCTCGTGACTTGAATAATGAGAGAAAGGAGAGAGAGAGAGAGAGAGAGAGAGAGAGAGAGAGAGAGAGAGAGAGAGAGAGAGAGAGAGAGAGAGAGAGAGAGAGTTGAGTAAATTATAAGTGGTGCCGATAAAGGAATAATCATTAGTTATAAACTTGCAAACAAATTAATTAAGGTCTGTATATAAAAATTACATGTATATCCTATATTGTATAACTTTAAAGCTTTTTAAAGAACGATTATGAAAATTTCTTTGGCCGCGCGCCGTCGACAACATGCACATGAATAAGAATGACGTAGCTTATATTCAACTAAATTTCCTAGCATGGAGTCCGAGAATACGGATATTAAATGTTTTAAAATGCGAACGAATAATCACTTATGAACATGATGAATTTAGATGTAGTGTAAAGGAAAGGCAACGAAGGCGGATGCTTAGTGGAAAAGGAAAACGTCTAAGGTAAAGAATGTTTCACACTGAGTAACCATGAAGAAAGTTTTTATACAAAGTAAATTTACAACCTATGTTTAATTCCAGGAAGATTCGGCAAACTTTGATATAATTATTAACGGTAACACTTGTAATAAAAACAGTTTATTAAATATTCGTACAGTCTTCGATGTTTGAAATTACCTTATCCTATTACTGATCTATATATAGTCATCGTTGTTCCCTGATTAAAGAATTTCAAAACACTTCAAAGTTTCATAAATTTATAACAGGTCGGGTACACTACCTTATATAGAGAGCAATATTTAACACGTGACAGTATTTACGTCAAGCAGATTCTCCAATCCATTGAATGAGTTGCAATGCATGACGGTCTACAACGTGTTTACGATTCAACAGACGCACATGGTTTTTATCTGTTTTATTCACAATATTTAATTGCTTGCCGGAATGTTTGTACATCTTGATTTTTACTTTAGAAGGTAAAAAAGGAAAGATTATACGTACCATTAACTTTGTTCCATGCTCACATTGAAAAATACCGTTGTTTTAGTTGATCAATTGTTGCTTCAAAAATGATCAGTATCAAACGACTGACAAACATACGCATACAAGTACAAACAGATCTTAATAAGAAAAAGCGCACAATTGTGTTTTGGTGACTTTATCATTGTGCACTAGAAATAAATACAAGTAACTGTACACTTTTAACATACGTGAATAGCCACGGTACTAGAAATGCACACATATACAAACGCAGAAGCGCAAGCTATGCAGCATATAGTATTTTGTCCGTTAAGCATTCTGATGCATGTCCCTGAAGAAAATGTCAACGTGGATTCTAGTATTGTTGTCTTAAATATGGGATATCACGTGAAAAAACGGTACTCACTGCTTCTAATTCTATAGGACGTACCTCTCTTTTGAACATTGACAATGGGGTATTTAAATAGGTTGATATAAGTCCTCATATGCAATATTTTTTAAATGTGAGCATAGAAATTGAAGTTCAGACATTAAATTGTCCATATTAATTTCATAAATTCTGAAAAATCATTCAAAATGAGTTTCCAAAGGACAATTCCAAATGGTATATATTTTCAATACGCTTTGTATACACTGAAACTTGTAGTAGCCCACAATACCTTGCAACTCATTCACTTGATTGGTTTGTCGATAAAAGTAAACAGATGGCTAATTTAGTATACAAATTTATGCCAACGTCACAAAATATAGTGGTCTCGACCTGTATAAGATATACAATGTCCCGAGTTTTTTCTTCCACCACTTTTTGCTTGATATTTCAATAATATTATAGTAAATACCTTTGTGCTCAAACTATGTTCATCCACTTATATGAAAAATGTCCAGATTATAGGTGTTGAAACGCCCCCTCTACCGCTTCAGGTTTCAATACACATCCCAATATTGAAAGTCTACGGGGATTTTGCATTGAATCAGCCATTAATAAGCCCGGATGATAACGTTTAAAAATTGCGCGAGGTATCCCGAGTACTTCCGAATGGAGAAAAGATGTAAACATTTCCCATTATAAATCTCTGTAAGAAAATTTTTTCGTTCCTGTGAAATTTTATGAGTGAAAATTATTCAATGAAGATATCTTGGATATATTCCCTTTCATCAATTTAAAGTGAATTAGTGTCAGTGAGTTCCGAATGAAATCTGATGAATGTTTCACGCGGTTCTCGCACGCTTTGCCCGAAACGATTTACACGCTTTGCCTGAAACGCTAAATGGTTTACACGAAACGCTTCACAATCACACGAAATGCTAAACGGTTTACACGAAACATTTCTCGCACGTAAGTCGCACGTTTTTTGGTGTAGTAGTACGTTGCAGGGTCTGTAAATTTTGTCTTCACGCAACAATTCTAAACTTGCACATAGTTTTCAAAAATTTAGAAATATTTTTAAATAAAGAAGTTATCTTAGAGAAAAGGTTATGTGTTTTGTAGGCGGGTTCGGTTTTTAAATCAAAGTAATGATGTACTGACGAGAGTTGATTTTATCGAATATTATTTATTTTAAAATCAACGATATGCTAGTTTGCTTGGCAAGTAGTTCATAATCTGCATTTGAATTATGCACATTTTTATGATATGAATTCTCTGACTTTTCCGTCTAGAATTTCGAGAAAACCTCTAATGAATCATGTTGTGTAATATTTTAAAAAAGAATTGATTTCATCAAACTATGTTTTGGTATTCCAAATATTTCAAAAATTGTATGGATCCAACCAATAATGAACTCTAGTCTCGTTCAACCAGATGCTTGGCTGTCTCCGTTAATCTCCGACAAGTAAGAGATACCAGGTCACGTGATAGCTTGATGATGCGACCTCTAAATATAGACTGACTCTCTACTTGCCGGAGATGTAAGGAGACAGCCGATGGTTGAACGAGACTATATATTGAACTCTGGCGTAGGAATACACACGACTAAAAAAACTTCAAATTGTTCGTACCATTTAAAATCTGACTATTTCCAAGGTATTTATAAAAAAGTTTCCTTTAAAAAAATGCTTCATTATTTTCAAGAACTAAGTCTTGTCAGTGGCGATGATTTGTGCCTAGGTGCAAACACAGTTTCAGTTTCGGTATGCTAGAGTAACTGCATAGGAGAGTTGATTGAAATCAACTCCCAAAAAACACAATTCCACACATGAATCATGAGTACATGTAACAATGCTTGCTACCCTCTGAAAATTTAACTCGCCATTAAACATCTCATTTTTTAAAGAATGTTTGAAACGATTACATAAACTGTGTTCGACAGATAGTTTTCCTATAACATTTTCTTTCTTTCTTTTTCAAAACACGTTTTATATACAGGCTTTCAATAGCAACACATTTTTATAACAAAAGCAGGACTGAAAGTTTAGTCATTATAAATTATTGACACCATATCACATACATTTTCAACTCGCAGCAACAACGGAAGACCTACTCGTGGCTTTGCCACGAGCTCTGCTCTAGTTACTATAACCGATTTGGTTGGACTTTTCCGATGCGTCATGTTTAATTCTATCAACTACATCATACATAAACAATTTTTTTTTTTGGTGGATTCAGCTTACCGCTGATTGGTTGCTGGTTAACTCAGACTAAATTATGCACGGACAGAACAACAACATATCAGAGAATGAAAAATTTACATGGGTACTCGTGACTGTCGAAATTGGGCTATTTTTTGTATGTGTACACTTTTGATAAAACATACATACGGTACCTACATATATAGCTGTAGCTCTATGTAAAAATTTTGGGTTAGTAAATATAAAGCTATAGTGCATACAATGCTTACATGTACAAAAAACTTTACGGCAATTTACCGAACATAAAAATAACGCTTTTTAAAAAAAGATTTACATCATACCATACCACATTTTGTGCAAATAATCCATTTAAATAATTCTTCATTTAGTTTACAACTGTTAATAATTGTAACTTTACTTGGCTCAAACTTTCTCCCATTAATGATTAAACAACCTTTAACTCGGAAAGTGGATCAAGAGCTGTATTTTTTATGTAAGTAAACAAACCAGTGTCCATGTATGGAGCTGGTGACCGGTGGTTCAAAGACAGGTAAAATATAGGAATCTGTAGTAAATTGTTTGGGGATATTTTAGTATATATATTTACACCGAAAGTGATAGGGCAACAGAAGAGAAACGAATCGGACACTTGCCTAATGAAGACGCACATATACAAACCCCCTTGCACTCTCCACTTCCTTCTTGTTCTTTCACACCATCGTTCAATTCTTTTATTGACTGTCGATTGCCGATCGAAAGGTGAAGAAATCGAGGAATCGAGGAATTCATATAGATCTATCACTTCACTTCGACTGGCAAGTTAGTAGGTAATACATGTGCATTATACATTTATGGTATTTACATGAAATGAACGCTAAGCACATGCAATTTTTAAATATTATAAAAAATAACGCCGAACTCTGGACTGTAGCTTGAGGCTATGGTTTAAGGCCCGTTTACAGAGAGAGAGAGAGAGAGAGAGAGAGAGAGTGAGAGAGGGAGAGTTTTGCACAGAATTTAAACATAGGGGATAGTCGATAATGACTCCATATTGGGGGAAAATAAACTGTTCTGAGAAATCCTTCAGCTATGGCATTGCATAAGCATGTACTGATAACTCCGCCTAAGAAAAGGAATTGACCAATCATAAAGTTTTCACAACGGCGGCGTCTATAATTATTTATGGATGACATTGCTGACAGAAATGATTGTGACGCTATAGGAAAATTCCAACCAAAGCGGTTTTGATAATATATAGTTCCTTTTTCTTAATTCTAGATAAGCAATCAGTGAAAATATTATGTTGAACTGAAGCTCTTCATCTCTTGTCATATTGTTTAGTTTTTGTCTGAGCAATTACGTGGCCTTAAAAGGTCTTCTTCTGAGATTTCCACGAGTTTGATGTATATTCGCTGCGTCGTTTTGACGTCAAAATTTAAGGTAAAGTCGTTGTTAAATTTCTATTGTTCTCTAAATTATTTGTAATACAACGGAGCCTCAGTTATCCGGACACTTTCGTTCCCAAGTCCAATCGTCCAGATAAGTGAAGCGTCCGGATATCTGAAATGTGTCTATTGTTGTCTTGAATGATAATGTATTTGTATACAATGGCTCCCAGTGTTGATACTAGTTTTTAGCTCACCTGAGCTGAAAGCTCAAGTGAGCTATTCTGATCACATTTTGTCTGTCGTCCGTCTGTCCGTCTGTCCGTCCGTCTGTCCGTCCGTCTGTCCGTCCGTCCGTCTGTCCGTAAACTTTTCACATTTTCAACATCTTCTCAAGAACTACTATGCCAATTTCAACCAAACTTGGCACAAATCATCCTTAGGCAAAGTGGATTCAAAGTTGTGAACATTAAGGGTCACACCCGTTTTCAAGGGGAGATAATTAGAAATTAATGAAAAATTTCGAGAAATTTTCAAAAATCTTCTTCTCAAGAACCAGAAAGCCAGGAAAGCTGAAACTTGTGTGGAAGCATCCTCAGGTAGTGTAGATTCAAAGTTGTGAAATTCATGACCCCCGGGGGTAGGGTGGGGCCACAATGGGGGGTCAAAGTTTTACATAGGAATATATAGAGTAAATCTTTAAAAATCTTCTTCTCAGAAACTAAACAGCCAGGAAAGCTGAAACTTGTGTGGAAGCATCCTCAGGTAGTGAAGATTCAAAGTTGTGAAAATCATGACCCCCGGGGGTAGGGTGGGGCCACAATGGGGGGTCGAAGTTTTACATAGGAATATATAGAGTAAATCTTTAAAAATCTTCTTCTCAGAAACTAAACAGCCAGGAAAGCTGAAACTTGTGTGGAAGCATCCTCAGGTAGTGTAGATTCAAAGTTGTGAAAATCATGACCCCCGGGGGTAGGGTGGGGCCACAATGGGGGGTCGAAGTTTTACATAGGAATATATAGAGTAAATCTTTAAAAATCTTCTTCTCAGAAACTAATCAGCCAGGAAAGCTGAAACTTGTGTGGAAGCATCCTCAGGTAGTGTAGATTCAAAGTTGTGAAAATCATGACCCCTGGGGTTAGGTTGGGGCCACAATGGGGGGTCAAAGTTTTACATAGGAATATATAGAGTAAATCTTTAAAAATCTTCTTCTCAGAAAGTAATCAGCCAGGAAAGCTGAAACTTGTGTGGAAGCATCCTCAGGTAGTGTAGATTCAAAGTTGTGAAAATCATGACCCCAGGGGTAGGGTGGGGCCACAGTGGGGGGTCGAAGTTTTACATAGGAATATATAGAGTAAATCTTTAAAAATCTTCTTCTCAGAAACTAATCAGCCAGGAAAGCTGAAACTTGTGTGGAAGCATCGTCAGGTAGTGTAGATTCAAAGTTGTGAAAATCATGACCCCTGGGGTTAGGTTGGGGCCACAATGGAGTGTCGAAGTTTTACATAGGAATATATAGAGTAAATCTTTAAAAATCTTCTTCTCAGAAACTAATCAGCCAGGAAAGCTGAAACTTGTGTGGAAGCATCCTCAGGTAGTGTAGATTCAAAGTTGTGAAAATCATGATCCCTAGGGGTAGGGTGAGGCCACATTGGGGGGGGGGTGTTAAAATTTTACATAGGAATATATAGAGTAAATCTTTAAAAATCTTCTTCTCAGAAACTAATCAGCCAGGAAAGCTGAAACTTGTGGGAAGTATCTTCAGGTAGTGTAGATTCAAAGTTGTGAAGATCATGACCCCTGGGGGTAGGGTGAGGCCACATAGGGGGGGGGGTTGTTAAAGTTTTACATAGGAATAAAGAGTAAATCTTTAAAAATCTTCTTCTCAGAAACTAATCAGCAAGATGATTCTTTATAATTGTTAAGACTTTGGCTCCAGGACAATTCTTCGGCCTCACAAGAAGGTTCAGAGTTTGATGTAGCAAAATATCCCATATATAAACAATTGTAAAGGATCTTTTTGAGAACTGCAATACTCAACATGTGATATGACTATAAAATTGAAGCAGGCAGCTATTTTTTCATTAGAATCTTTTTGTATTACTGTTTTGGGTTATTGCCCTTGATTTATTGATTCTTGATTATTTTAATTAATGCATCCACTGTTAACCAATTATTGTGATGATTATTTTTATACAATAATAAATATTCAATGTATTTAAGTTGTTTTGCATAAGTAGTTTTGGGTTAGGCTGGATTAGTTTGTTTATTTTTGATTTCCAATTTTTAGATACTATGAATTATTTTAGGCTGGCACATATATAGGGCAGTGTCTATTGCTTTGTACCGAGCGACTGTTTGGGGTTAAACTTGAACAGGTACGGAGAGATTGAGGGTGTTAACATCCCTGGTCTATCTAATCTTCGTGTTTTTCTAACCAACGATACAGAATGTGTGGTCATTTCTGCCCTGTATCGCATTAATACAAGTGTGCGGTCATACCTGCTTGTATTGGTGGTGATTGCGGCGCTTGCGTTAGGTTGAGCTGTTGGCGCAAGTGTGCGGTCATCCCTGCTTGTATTATCTCTGCTTGCGTTAACGTTGGTACCTGTTGAGTTGCGTTATGTGCGGTCATCCCTGCCTGCGTAACATTGAGTCCCTATATATGTGCAGGAGCGGTGATTAAAGTCTGCTCTTGTAAATATTGGCAGCAATCAGGGCTATCCGAGTTCCAAGGGGGAAAAATGGATTTTATTTATACAGGATCTACATGTATTAATGTACATTGTCCAGATTGTATTATGACTCCATTAAGCTGACTTTATCATACCTGTTGTTCCTCAGGTGAGCGATGTGGCCCATGGGCCTCTTGTTTTTGCCTTTCATACCATATAGCAACACATGCTAGAGTTGTCTGTTGATATGAACGTTTTTAGATATAAAGAACTCTGCTTTATTTTATTATTTTGTCATGAAATATTAACCGGACATTAATGATAACCGAATATAGCTAAACTCTTTAGCTGTAAGTCTGCGGAAACTTAGAAAGAAGATGTTCTGATCAGGTTTTTTAATCTCCAAGTTCATACCTGCGCCGGATACCCCGACCACTGACTTGTTTAACTATACAAACTATTAAATATTCTTTTAATATTACTTGTTGAGGGTTCTTCAATGTTTATGCCAATTTTCACCAAAATTCATCATTTAGAAGGGGAAATATTCCAGCTGTCTCAATAATTTCCGAAAAACCCTTGTACATACACCCCCTACCCACCTACCCATGATGATCTTCCCCCCCTTTCCACACTTTGCTACTTCCTGTTTAATTTTGGATCTGTTGGGGATTTACTTTAAGTGTCTTTAGACTTTTTATTGTAGAGCTGATATCTTTTAGATCTGTAGAATTTATGTTTTAATAGTTTTGTTTCATTTAAAGTAATTTTGCCCAATTTTCTGTTGTTTTAGATGATGGACCACTCTACTTCTTTTGACAACAGGTGCCCCTACAGATTCACAAAGTTCCAATGTTGAATGTCCATGACCCTGGTTGAGTGAGTGCACAACTTTATGTATTCTACTTTCAAAATTTCTACTACTATGAATACATTTTGGATTTGATTTTAATTATATGTATGCCCTGTTTACAGATTCTGATTTTTGTGTGCAAGTGTGATATTTAACAAGCATCTGTCTTCTTCTGTCATGCTCAATTCAAAGTCATGAGGCAACACTGAAGAGTACCACAGGAAAAGGAATAAAGTTGGCAGGAATTTCTGCACTGTCTTTGGTAGCAGCTGATGATGGAACTGACAGCAGTTGACATGGCCCGTTTCTTCAAAGGTAAGTCTCCGGAGTAGTGATTTTAGAGTTTTCGTACTCCGTCCTGCATCTAAGCTTTAGGTCCAGAACAAAACTTCTCTGCATGGATTCTCTCATAGCTTTTGTTCTTCCAGGAAACATGTCACTGCTGAATGGAGACTTAGCAGTCTGTTTTCTTTGAGAGTCAAAGAAGTGGCGCAGGTCTTTGAGGTTTTCAATCATATGCCCTTGCTTTTCAGATGCACCAGAAGCAGCAGCACTATCTCCATCACTGGTGAAATGGGAAATGACAAGTGGACGGTCATCACTTTGCAGCTCAACGATGCATTCCGCAGCCCATCTCTTTTCATCTTCTATTGTGATCTCAGGAGGAATGGTTGCAATGCAGTCTTCATGTCCTGGGCATGTAACTTTCTTTTCCTTGGTTCTAAAATAGGTGCCTTCTTGCATAGTTTATTGCCACAAAACACAGCCACACCATTCTTCTTGGTAACATTTTCACTTAAGGTCAGACGACACGTTCCTCAATTTTAGATAACTTTTTCCAGGAAATTGTTAATGGTTTACTACTACTTTGACAAGCCTTCTTGCAAAAAATTAGGGTACCTTCCCAAGCATTTCTTCAAAATACTAGAGTATGCAATTTCCTATATAATCTTCTTGAAAATACACTTGAATTGCTGATATAAAAATAAATTCATCTACACAGCGATATTCACTATATTAGAACTACATCTCTGCCGGGGTGGGCCTTTGAACTCACGACCTCTATAACCTATAAACGCTTCTGACAGTGAGCTGCCACAGTTCTAACCACTAGACCATCTAGACATATAACCACATCTAAGTAAATTTTGATCATTTTTAAAGTAATTATAAAATTAATATTTTTTATTGGAACTCTTTATTACGAGGAGATACAAAAAAGATTCTCGAGGAACATGTCGTCTGACCTTAAAGTGTATGTCACTTGTGTGGCAGTTTCCCGATCGCACTGAAGGTGGCATTGTAAAACGAGGCATCTTCATCTGCTTTTACAGGTGTATTGGCAAATCCACATATCTCATTAAGCTCTTGAATGTCCTGATTTATTTTCTTTATGCTGTTTTTGTTCAAATCAGTGATGATTTGGCCTACTGTGTTGCAGGTCTGATGAATTTTGGTGGCTGATGCTGGGTCAATGTTTGTGCCTAGAAGTATACCATGCATATCCTTTGTTGTAAGGCTGGTAGCCAAGTGGCCAACAGCCATGGCAACATTAAGCTGTGCGGCTCTCCGTCCCTTTCCTGATTGACTGACTTCTCGTAAAGCTTTTCATGGTGACTGGTGTAATGGCACTTCTTACATCAAATGGAAAGGATCCATGCCAGACATTGCTTTTCCTCCCCATGCTGGTTCCAGTCCATGGATTCGTCACAGTTCAGGAATTTCTGTGAGTGCTCTTTAAAAGGATCGTTCCATAGCTTGCAGTTTTTAACTGGGTTTTCTAAAGGAAAAATCCGGTTATTGATATGGTGATAATGACAGGCGGGCAGTTGCAAAAAGGTTACCCTTATTGTACAGAAAATTCCTCCTACAGTTTTCAAGATAGGAATTTGTTCTTTTGCAGATCAATTGGACATATATTAGAGGTGTGCATATTTTGAGTGTTTTGATTTTTGATTATTTATGAAAAAATACCAGCTGTTGAACTTGGTCAATTTTTGGCAAAATATTGCATATAGGGTTCCCTTATTGTACGGATAACTTCTCCTACAGTTTTCAAGATAGGAAGTTGTTCTTTAGCAGATCAATTGGACATATATATCAGAGGTGTGCATTTTGCTAGGATTTTGATTTCTGACAATTTATGAAAACAGTATGAGCTGTTGAAACAAAATTATGCATATAGGGTACCCCATTTCCCTGGATAAGTAGTGTTCATCAATTCAGGGTTGACAAATGGATTATAGATACATGTAATGTTCACACAAAGGAAAACCTGGTTTGCTGTCACATTGACAGCTTTTCTCTTGTTTCATGATGGAGTACTTTGTAAGTTTGGCATTGGGGTTCGGTGACTCTGCATCCATGTACGAGTCTCCCGACTTCACTTCACTTGACCCGGCCGGGTCGCAAAATCTTCATTTAATTGACTGTTTCTGTGATTAGCATCGCTAACTGTATGAAATATTCCATCCTTCTGCTTCTGTACAATGTCCTGAACTCTTCTTTACTCAGCCTACTGATAAGACATAGACACTTGACTGGGCTCAGGGGTGTGCAATTATAAAATTTGGCCACTAGCCCAGGGGCTAGTGGGAGAACCAAAGTTACTAGCCCAAGATTCAAAGTTACTAGCCAGACTATTTCGGACTTGTCAACATTTCATTTTATAAAAAAAACCTAAATTTTATGTACATAATTTTTTCTCCTGTATGATACTAGTATATAATTATTAATATATGAAATATTTATTACTTGCATGTTTTTTGTGGTAGACTAGTTCAAAAATATTCAACTTCATTGATCTCTCAAATTTTAGTTACAAAATTGGTTTGGGTACTGTTTATATACATGTAATAAAACCCAAACATAACATTGTGAATGTGAACAGACTCTATAAAATCACTGCAACTATATAATCTATGTGAGCATGCATTTTATCCTGTTTAATTTCTATGTACAAAATACAACTATGCAATTAATTACGTAATGTTAAATTTTAAATAAAAATAATGGAAAATGCACAAATAATAATATGCAAAATATGAATATTTTTTAATTCACCAAGCAGGTCACTTTAAAATGTGTTCATGAGAATAGTTAGTGCAGAAATTTATAATATCTCTGTAATGCATCTCTCTCTCTCTCTCTCTCTCTCTTTCCTCTCTCTCTCTGTAAAAAAAATTATATTAAAAAAGCCAATGAATACATATTAAAGGAAAAGGAATCATTTTACAGTGATGTCACTTGAAACAGCTGCACAGGTAACTACGGAAGCCATGAGCAGTGAGGCGTGACTATCTCGTCTAGCCACTGGTCAGGTCAATACACACTGTCGGTAAAACTTCAAAGTGTGAAACTTACAGCAGAGTGTTTTTTCTCAGAAGAATGTAACACCAGAAAAAAATGCTTAAGAAATTTTTAATCTATCATGACTTAAAAGGAGCAGATATTATGCCTCTGTGATAACAATGACGATACACTTTTCCTACTAGGACACTGCAAATTTATCAGCATATTTTGCCAACTCTGGTTATGATTAATTTTACTAGCCCGACGGGCTACCACAGTTAATGTTTTAGCTAGCCCGACCTCTAAAATCGGTAGCCCCGGGCGTCGGGCGATGGTAATTGCACACCCCTGGGGCTGGTGGTCCCTGTACTCTTCTGGCCCTTGTTGTGAGGAATGCTTCCTTTTTTTGTAGATGTCGATGTAGCCATTTGGTCCTTTCTTTGCCATGATTTATATTGAACTGTACACTTGTAGACATTTTCTAAGAATATGATGTTGTGTGTGGAGCAAATTTTTAAAGTATTGTAAACAGATTTTTGAGCATTGGCTCACTGATATCTTGTTTGGCTTATCAGAATCAATAATGAATAAATGTTTATGACATGAACATTTTTTACAAATTTGTCAGTACAAAGCATGTATATTTTAATTAATTCACTAGTATTTCATCAATTTTAGGAGGTTTTCTTGAAATCCGGGTAGAATCTACCCTTATAAGGAAATCAATATAATTTTTGACTCATTATCATTTACATGATACTAATACTCAGAAACAAGTAGTAAACAGACTATTTTATTGATTCCAGACACCAAGACCTGAAGAGAAACATTGTAATAAGAAATGAATGGGTAGGCATTATGCGAATGGCTGAATTCAGGTATGTAACAATTCTCATTTCGTTCTAAAAATATTAGTTTTTAGCTCACCTGAGCTGAAAGCTCAAGTGAGATTTTCTGCTTAAAATTTGTCTGTTGGCGTCGTCATTGAAAACTTTTCACATTTTCATCTTTTTCTTCAGAATCACTGGGCCGATTGCAACCAAACTTGGTAATCACTTCGTAACCATCGTAAGATGAATCGCAGTTGTTAATAAATGCCCATATTGTGTGACCATGAGTCTGTTGCTTAGCATGTCTCATGTTATCTTGCAACGTTTTACTATCATTGCTCGACTTATCAGTAATATGCCATGCTTTGCCACTAGTATTTATACCCTGTATAAGCATCTCTGTTTCAGACCACAATTCAACAGCTATACTCTGTCCCGAGTTTTTGCTTCCACCACTTTTTGCTTGATATTTCGATAATCATAAATACCTTTGTGCTCAAACTACTTTCATCCACTAATATGAAAAATGTCCAAATTATCTGTTTTGAAACGCCCCCTCTACCGCTTTAGGTTTCAATACACATCCAAAATTTGAAAGTGTATTAGAATTTTGCATTGTTTCAGCCATTAATAAGCCCGGATGATAATGTTGAAAAATTGCGCGAGTTATCCCGAGTACTTCCGAATGGAGAAAAGATGTAAACTTTTCCCATTATAAATCTCTGTAAGAAATTTGTTTTCATTCCTGTGAACTTTTATGAGTGAAAAATGATAATTGTTCAATGAAGATTTTTTGGATATATTCCCTTTTATCGATTTCAACTGTATTTTTTTCACAGGTATAAGTATTTTTTTAAAAAATCATCAAAAGGTGATGGAATCAATAACTTGGGACAGACTATAGTTTACATTTATTGCATGATGGTGAGTGAAATATGAAGATTTATTTCTCCAAGAAAAATCATATTTTCCCAGGGCACTGCCGCAGGAAATTTGTTTTTCTTGGGGAATAAGTCTTCATATTCCCTGAACATTAATGCAATAATGAACAAGGTATGATTATACAAAATACGTTGATTTCTAAAAATTGTTTGATTTCCTCTGTTACTCTCATTTTTCTTTCGCTTGCTTAGATTGTGCGAATTTCATACAAATACTTTTTTCAAATGCGATTATTTCGGCAACAGTTTATGATTCATATCTAATTTTATCAGTCGCACGAATATTCAGTCGCTTCTGCACATGCGCCAATTGTGAAAGGCGCTTTAAGGATTGTATGTTAATGATATTTGAATGTACATGTAGATCTAGCGTCTTTGGACACAGACAATTGTGAAATATCAGATCTGAAAATGAATCAGGTAGTAATTCAATTGAATGATATGATACATGTTGCATTTGTCATAGAACCTAGTCCAATAGACAGTATATATAAATGCTTGGTAACCGCAATTTAAAAATGATAATAAGGACAGCATATTTATTTTTAGGTTTACAAACCAGCCGCTCGTTTTTTTTAGTTTTTAGTAAAAAAAAAAATTGAATTATGAAAGAGGTAATCTTTTTTTTCCCAGATAGCTAATTCTTGGTTCGGGATCAAGATTTCATCTGGTTCTATATTTTTAGGTTACATACCTGTCCACTATTTTAACCCCGTGCTCATTGACCACGCAAGTAGTTCTATTCTAAAAATGTATGTTTTTTTCCAAAAATTCCCAGGGGTGCTAAATGGGCGAATTTGGTGCCTTTAGGGCATGGATGGAAAGAAGAAGGTTTGAAAAAAAATACTTGCTAAAAATAATTGGGAAAGTTGATCTTTAAAGGCACAAAAGGAAGGGTGCAAAGAGGCCAATGTTTACAAATATTCCGAAATGAAAGTGGATATTGCAGGGTAGAGGTTATTGTAGGGCCAAATCTCAGCCCCCTCTCGATTGATTTTCCTGTACTTCAGAAATGTTGTTGGACTAATGTTTGTCTGTTATTATGCCAAATTTGAAAAGATTTGAGCTGGTGGAATTTTTTACATGAATTTTTGTTTTTAAAAGGAATAAGAGGGAAAAATAATTGTGGTCTGCGTCCTATCAGGTCAAAAGTGAAATTGCTTATTTGGGGTTCTATCCCCCATTTTTTAATAAATATCAATTGTTTAAGGTAATTTATGGAGAAATTGGGCCTTTTGTTCAATTATGAAACTTTCATTTCATCAAAATAGAGGAAAAATTGGGGGTGGGGGTGGATTTATTTTTTATTGTTGGGTGATTAGTATGACCCGCATATGCAAATGAGGTAAGTCGTATTTCTATGTAATCATGCGTTGGCACTATTTCTGTCGTCTGCAACTTATATTTCAGGCTATGGAGGAATTTCATGCAAAATACAGAAAAAAAGTGCGCTCGGGCTCTGCTCCTGGTTTGAATGGTAAGTGTCACATCTGGACTGGTGCTAGAAGCAGCAACAACAAATATGGTGTTGTATGCTACAAGCATCCAGTAAAGAACAAGTGGGTTACCGTGCATGTACATAGAATCAGAGTCATGCTACAGTACCTGCAACGTTAATTTTTACAAGATAAACGATAGGATAGGATTCATGCATGATAGGATAGGATTCACACACGATAGAACAGTATACGCACACGATATGATAAGATTGATACACGATAGGAAAGGATAAACGATTTTCATGATAAATGTATAACCGCGTTAAACGATCTTCAAGATAAACCTGAATATGGCAGAATTTGAGAAAGAACACGTACAAATCAAGATATACATGCAATTCTTGTTATTAGCAAATGCCCAGTTGTTGTAATCGCTGCATCAATATTATAATGTATTAAAATGACCAGTTAAATTTTCTTAACAAATATTATGAGCTGAAATGATCAATTATTTGTATTGTTAACATTGTTTTCAATAACCCAGCAGATCGCAGCGAACATTTCAGCCTGAGAGCAAATAACACGGAAAATAGCGGACTCAATGAAAATACAACTTTTGCTCTAAATAAATATAAAATCTATCAGAAATACATTAATTTCTAAATAAAAAATAATTAGAATAAATTATATTGCACACACATTGAAAAATATTAACACAGATGCACATTCCGCGTACGATTTGTTGACATTGTTTTCATTACTGCACACCCAAGCCGATGGCGGGGAACATTTTAGCCCGAGATCAAATATCACACGGAAAATATAGTGGGTTCAATTAAAATAATACTTTTGTTTTAAGTAAATATTAATTATATAATAATTACTGTTGTTCCTATAAATAATGATGCATGCAAAACGTATTATATTACATACAATTTAATGTATACAGTCCGCATATGATTTAATATATTCGATGTACAGGTAAACATGTTACCATGTTCCTTAGAACTTTGATAGTTTACAACCATTTTTCACTTCCACTGCTTACAGATATGATTTACATGTACTACTGGTTAATTTGATCTAAAGAATTGAGAATTTAGTATCAGGAAAGAATGCTGGATAGGAATTTACATTTTTTGTTTGATAAATGTCTGTATACGGCACACTGATTGACTCGTAACTTTGAAATAACTGTCAGTACTTGCTTATAAAAAGGCATAAAACGATTAACACGATAGGATAAACGGAAAAACTGTTAAAATTAAACGATAATCCTGATAGGATTAACGCATGATAGGATAGGATTAACACATGATAGAACAGTATACAAGCACATTACAATAGGATTGATACACGATACGATAGGATAGGATTGTAAAGAATAACGTTGTGGGTACTGTACATCATGGTTATCATGAGTTGGTTGCATCCATTGTTGCATCACACTTGTGCCACAACACACTGTGTGTTGTTTCGGAGCACATCACTCTTTAACCACATGGTATAAACAACCAGCGACAGACCTGCCGAGCTAGGGGCACCTGCCTGGGCCACTTTCCCTACCTGCCTTGCAGACTTGACCTTATTATTGACATGAATCGAGAAAACAAGGAATAGGTAAGTTTATCATATTTATTAGAATGTTACACCACTAAACATTGGAGAGTCATGCATATCTCCTCACAGTAATGGTTTTAGTATATGCCTGATGGTACATGATGATGGATTCAGTTCAAGCTTTAAGGTTAGTAATAGTCAGTATCATTTATGAAATGGGTATAGTGTCATTCCTGTGGTAGGGATGATCACGTGCTGCAGGTAGGTTCATATCCAATTGTCCCTTCCGGTAGTCAGACTTTGTTTGATGTTCGTGACGATATAGATGGTGTCCTTCCATTTTCCTACCCTGCTGTTTGTTTCTTCTGGTCTTAATCTTTTCCTTTTTATGGTATTCTTGTCTGTAGAGGAACTGCTGATCAATCCTGGCTAGTCGTCGCTTGCCGTAGTCTGAGTATTGGACAGGGGCAGATTCACACTTGAGTCTGGTTGAGGTTCCTGGTAAGTTATTCCTCCTGTGAATCATGGATTGCAGATTGCCTTCCATTGTTCTTGAGAATTTCACATTCTTGGGCAAGTTAGCAGTTGCAGATCTATGGTAGGACTCGTTGGCATTGGTGTCAGTCAGAAGTTTCATGGCTGAGATAGCCTCCACGCTCAACTTCATTTTCAGAACTTCTGCCACAATTCTTAGGTTGTTGTCATTTATTTGCAGGGCGGTGATACTATAGATGGCCAAGTTGCGGCTATAGTTTCACCAGTTGGAGACCACTCCCCCGTCACAGACCAAGGAATAGACGGCACACATAAAACAGTCTCCGTCATAACATGCAACAGTTGCCTCCAGGACTTTGGGTAAGAAACTGCTCATTTTCTCCAGGTCTCTGTCATACTTGGTGAATATCTTTTTCACTATCATGGAACATCTGGATTTTGAATCATTGCCAAACACCATTTGTAACTCTTTCTTTTCTTCTTTTGTCTTAGAATGGAACATTTCATCGCTGTATACTGCTCGGTTGCTGGCATGGAACTGTGATTGCCCAAGATGGACAGCGTCTGCTAGGCACTCTACCTTCCACAAGGGATGAAGAGCCCGCATGGCATCGTCCACTCCTTTAGCACCTTGGGCAACGTTGTCTTCGGTAACATACCAAATTAGAACATCTTGCAGGCCTAGCTGAATGCCGATATCCTTCCCCATCTCGTATTACGAGAACAGAGCAGCCGGAGACAGGTTTGCAGTACATTCAGCATGACCGCCAAGACAGTCCACTTCCATTCCTTTGCCACACAGCCATGCACCAGTCCAGCAGTTTGTTCTGTACAGCACAGGCAAGTATGTACTTTCTATCTGTATTTGTTTCTACTGCCAGAGAAAATGCTTGACTGGCATTCTGGCCAAGGGTCTTCTGACTAAACATGACGCTGCTGTTGTACCTTGCATCTGTTGAAATGTTGATGATATTTTCAGAGTGTCCTCGAGTAACATTAACCTCTTTGACTTTTTGTATCTTGTCATTCATGTCCAATTTGTTCAGTTCTGTCATTTTTCTGCTTGTTTTGCACAGGAGTGTCTCCATGAATAATTTGCTGGGAGCAGGTATGTCCAGACAGTTCAATCATCTTCTCGGCCCTGATGGCAGTGTCTTGAATGGCATATGCGAGAGTGATGTTGGTTGCTGATGGATTATGGCCTGGTCCCTCTTGATGAATCTCATGATACATGTTGAATGTCGGAAAGGTAAACTGACAATTTGCGCATTTTATCTTGTACTTCCAAGAGATGCCTAACTTTCTTGCCTCGAGTACAGCAAAATTTGGCATTGGGCAGGTGCTTGAAGTAGTCTGATGAAGATGGGCTGTGCTGGTCATCATATCGATCAATTTTTCTTCACTCACTACACATTGTCCCCCTTCATATTCATTGCTGTTGGTATTTTGTAGGTATCTGCAACTTTCTGACTGTGGCCGAAGAATACACGAGGATCCACTCTCCCCATCTCAGTCAGCAGTTATGTAGTATTGGCAGTCTAAACTTGGTCTTGTTACAAGGGCATGGTCCCCAGCGGATAGCTGGACAAAGGAGCATTTACGAGTTGTCTGTTGGTCCTCTGATGAAGCCTTGGATCTGTTAGTATTACCTTGATAAAAAAAACCTGCTGCTGGGCAGCTTACTTTGGTGGAGTTTCCTCCCTTTGTTTCATGGCCTTTGGTTCCTCTGAAACATTTTGACAACTTCTGTAAGTACTTCCTGCTTGATGTATCAAAGATGGTGTGATGGATTCTTTATTTCCATCATATTTATAGTCTTCTATGTTTGACAGTACTTCTAATGGCATTTTATACCTATCCATGTCATCTCTACTGTACACAGAGCTAATCCATTTTGACCTGTAAGTGCCACTTTGTAAGTTGATTGCAGTGGCCATGTTTGATTATATGCTTACAACAAAGGGATTACTGGCTGTTTATTTACTAGTATGTCTGATTTCTATAGTATATTAAATGTAGAAATTTCAAATTTCACAAATCTTTTCTACTGAAATATCTGTGTCTAAATATTTTATTTTGGCCAGGGGCTTTTCTGGGGATTTATAGCCTTATTTGGCGTATTATTTCAAAAAAAATGATAAAATTGCATAATATTAATTTTGATGAAAAAAAATGTTAGATGTGTGTGGGCAAAGAGTTGAAATATGACATATTAAAGTTTCAAGGAAATTGATTATAAAGTAAGGTCATTATGATTATTTTAGTGAAGTGAATTTTGTGTGAGATGCTAGTGTTGGCATGCAATTTCAGCTGTTCTTGTACCTTTTTCCAGGAGCCCATAACTGTGGTGTAAGGAAAAGGATTTCACCGAAACTTCTGGGAGACATTGGAAATACCCACAGGTGCCAACCTATCAAGTTTCATGAAAATCAATAAAGGTATGTGAAATTATTAGGTCACATACCACTATTTTTACCCCGTGCTCATTGACCATGCAAGTAGTTCTATTCTAAAAATGTATGGTTTTTTTCCAAAAATTCCCAGGGGTGCTAAATGGGCAAATGTTGTGCCTTTTAAGGGCATGGATGGAAAGAAGAAGGTTTGAAAAAAAAATACTTGCTAAAAATAATTGGGAAAATTGATCTTTAAAGGCGCAATAGGAAGGGTGTAAAGAGGCCAAAGTTTACAAATATTCCGAAGTGAAAGTGGATATTGCAGGGTAGAGGTTACTGTAGGGGCCATATCTCAGCCCCCTCTCGATTGATTTTCCTGTACTTCAGAAATGTTGTTGGACTAATGTTTGTCTGTTATTATGCCAAATTTGAAAAGATTTGAGCTGGTGGAATTTTTTATATGAATTTTTGTTTTATAAAGGAATAAGAGGGAAAAATAATTGTGGTCTGTGTCCTATCAAAGGCAACAACTTCCTGTCTAATATGGTGCGAGAAAATGTTCACATTGAACTGAGGTTCATGTTTATGGCCTGGTTTAGTTTGAAATTTGTTAGCCTGGGTGGAAAATGCCGAGATCAACAACTTAAAAAGATCAAACTGTTTTGTCAGACCGATACGTAATTAATACATGTTGATGTGTTGCAAGTTGAAAGGAACCGGTCACTCGAGCATCCAAAACGCAGAATAGAATAAAATTCTAATTCATTTAAAGAAAGCTAACACATCCTAAAGCAACATTGTCTAATGATGATGTCCTTGGTTTTCTGACAGTATACATTTATATATAGCATACCTTATTTCAACCATTTTATATGAAATTGTGTTTCATTGGTATAAACGAAGATTAAATTGAAATACTTTTGTACCTAGATAAAAACTGTAACTAAAGTTTCTTATATAGGTAATGGTAAATAATGGTAATGACTTGATCCCTATAAAAAGACAAACGAACATTGCTACTTGTGTATCAAAGATGTTTGCCATATATATTCTATTGCACTATTTCAGTGATACATTTCACAGATTACATATGGTACTTTTTACATGCTACACTCCATGCTACATTTCATGCAGTTACACACCACTATCATGAAGTTGCCATTCATATTATTACAATAAAGATGATGTCAAAAACATGTTTCTTCCTCCCACAGAACTTTACAATTTTGTAGTTTGTAAACCTAAAAAAAAAATTTCTGGTCATAAGTGAATTTTATTTCCTCCTCCTACGGAATTTTATTATTTTGTTGTTCGTAAACCTAAACGTAGAAAGATGCTGGCCTAACTTACTTCATCAGAACACTCATCCCACCTGATATCAAAGCAAGTAAAATTCATTTATTTTATTTTAAAGAAATGTAAGCCTGCTGTCAAAGTGATTAGTAATATTTAATATAAAGTTATAAACTGATTATATTTTTCTGTTCGAAATTTTATCCTGTTACTCCTTTTTTTCCTTCTGTAAAAAAGGCTCAGATATGGACAAAGGTGTAGCTAGGAAAAATGCAACAACAATATTTTTTGTACAAAGAAATTTAAAAGGACTATATTTGGTATGGTTTAATATCTGCCCCCAATTTTAACAATTTTTTAAATAGTGTTGCAAAAAATCAAATCTCCATAAATCAGTGTACAGAGGATGTCTATCACTTTTATCTTGATTTTTGTCATTTTCACTCATTCGTTGCATAATATGCAGATATATATATAGATATTATCTATGACGTCACCTAAATGACCAAATTTCAGCAGTTTTGCAAAAAAATGAAAATGTTATCGTTTTTTTTAGCTCACCGAGACGAAGTCAAGGGGAGCTTATGCTATACCCTCGGCGTCGGCGTCGGCGTCCGGACCTGGTTAAAGTTTTTGTTGCAGGTCCTGTATCTAAGCTATTACTTGTCCTATCTTCACCAAACTTGCATGGATGATGCATCTGGACCTACTTATGGACTTGAAAGACTTGGATGCTGAATCTGGGTCCTAAATTTCAGATGCTGGAGGAGGTTAAGGTTGTTGGACCAGGTTAAAGTTTTTGTTGCAGGTGCCCTTTGATAGCAATATCTTAGTTACTGCTGGTCCTTACTTCACCAAACTTCCATGGATGGTGTGTCTTATGATACTGATGCACAAAACAGGCTTGAGTGCTGAATCTGAGCTATAGGTTTCGGATGCTGGAGGAGGTTAAGGTTTTTGGAGCAGGTTAAAGTTTTTGTTGCAGGTGCCCATTGATAGCAATATCTAAGTTACTACTGGTCCTAACTTCACCAAACTTCCATGGATGATGCATCTTATGATACTGATGCACCTGACAAGCTTGAATGCTGAATCTGAGCCATAGGTTGTGGATGCTGGAAGAGGTTAAGGTTTTTAGAGATGGTTAAAGTTTTTGTTGCAGATGCCCTCTGATGATTGTATCTTAGTTACTACTGGTCCTAACTTCACCAAACTTGTATGGATGATGCATCTTGTGATACTGATGCACCTGACAAGCTTGAATGCTGAATCTGAGCCATAGGTTTCGGATGCTGGAAGAGGTTAAGGTTTTTAGAGATGGTTAAAGTTTTTGTTGCAGGTGCCCTCTGATGATTGTATCTTAGTTATTACTTGTCCTTACTTCACCAGACTTCCATGGATGGTGCGTCTTATGATACTGATGCACCTGACAGGCTTGAATGCTGAATCTGAGCCATAGGTTTCGGATGCTGGAGGAGGTTAAGGTTTTAAGAGCTTGTTAAATAAAGTTTTTGAAACAGGTGTCCTCTGATGATGATATCTTAGTTATTACTTGTCCTTACTTCACCAGACTTCCATGGATGGTGCGTCTTATGATACTGATGCACCTGACAGGCTTGAATGCCGAATCTGAGCCATAGGTTTCGGATGCTGGATAAAGTTAAGTTTTTTGGAACAGGTCACATGTTTAATAGATGATAGTACTATTTCAAACTTGCATAGTTGATTTAACTGTAATATGAATGAATCGCAGAGGTAGCTTCAGATGCAGAGCTTGATCTCCATTATCAAGGATGCTAAAAAATAAATCTTAGTTATTACAGGTCCTAACTTCACCAAACTTGAATGGATGGTCTTATGATACAGATGCACCTGACAGGCATGGATGCTGAATCTGAGCCATAGGTTGTGGATGCTGGAGGAAGTTAAGGTTTTAATTGCTAGTGCCCTCTGATGATGATATCTTAGTTATTACTGGTCCAAACTTCACCAAACTTGCATGGATGATGCGTCTTATGATACCAATGCACCTGATGGGCTTTAATGCTGAATCTGAGCCATAGGTTTCGGATGCTGGATGAGGTTTAGTTTTTTGGAACAGGTCACATGTTGTATAGATGATAGCTTGCATAGTTGATTTAACTTTATTATAAATTAAACGCAGAGGTTGATTCAGATGCAGAGCCTGATCTCCATTCTTTTCATCCAGCCTTCGGCATATCGGAGTATCAAGTAGCATTATTTCCTGGCTATTATGCTCGGGATCGCCCTTCAAAAAAAGCTAAAAACCTACCTGGAAGTGACGTCACATACCGTATAAATAGTGCTTCCATTGTGATAAACACTCATATTTTTTCTGGCGACATCGGGACATGAGCCCTTGTCGGTTATATGGTTATTGCGGTGTTAATAAATTTTCTAAGACGTGGTCTTAGTTGCAAGGTTTGTAAAGCCTTTGAAAACGAATTAAATGTACCAATGACGAAGTCTTGGTTTGAAAGGATTGATAATCCGTGCATTTCGTTTTACACATGGTTCATGTGGTTTTACAACTCAAGTTGTACAATACACGTTGTGTATTTGTTGAATGCACGATAAGAACACGCTGTGTTCAGAATTTTGTCATGAATATATTTTACCGCAAGTTTTACAGTACACGTTGTGTATTGGTTTATAGTAAGTTTTTAAAACACGTTGTGTTCAGAACTTGGACTCTATAAAAGATTTTACACCGCAAGTTGAATAATATACACGCTGTGTATATATTAAATAGTACAGTACAATTAGAACACGCTGTGTTCAGATTTTTCTTATGGTTTTATTGATCTCAATATCAGGGATATAAATGAGACAAGAGATGGAATTTCTCTTAACTGCTGACTGATACTGGAGATAATTGGTTTACAACCCACAATTTACAAAATGTAATGCTCATAGTAAAATGACCAAAGGTCTGAAGTTTGAACAAAATAACAGTCAGGTTAATAATACAACTGTACTAAATCATGTAGGTGAAAGAAGATGTCAATTTAGAACATCGGAACAGGCTGATGCATTACATGAAATTAATGTTGGTTTATTGATGATGATAAAAAAGAAGTATTTAAGGCATCAGTTTGCACATGGTTGAAATAAGTGCAGCTGATGATATCAGTAATATTATTTGGTGTCATTGAAGACCAAACAAGAAATTTCACTAATGAACAGAATTTATTTTGCTTCTTAGAGCAATACATTGGCTGTGAAATGTTTTAATTCTGGGATGAGAAGGTTACGTATACGTATGTTTTCTATTACACATAATATATGGTGTTTTCAAGTTATTGTCACAGAAAAGATGATTGTCTACATTACAATTATTTATATTACATTGTACAGTCGAAGTTGTGCATGTTGTGAAGTTTGGAAGAAAGAAGCTTAAAATCTTGGAGAATCATGAATTTTTTGAAAGACGAACTGATTCATAAAATATTAGAGAATTAAATTGATCACTGTTTGTAATGGGTGCAAAAGACAATCCATGCAGTGTTTTGAATTGTATCAATTGTTTGTGCAGTTTTATTCATATATAAAGTTTGAGTGAAGAGTTATAAAGTTTGACTGAAGTGACAGTGAATGTTGAAAACAGGAGTACCAGTATTGATTAAAAAATTTGAATAAAAGCCATATATATGTCTAAGTTAGTAATAGAGAGAACTCAAACAAACATTAGGATACTTGACTTGAAAAGTACTTTTAAAATAAGTACATGTACCGGTAATTAATGTACATTGCAGTCTAATAATTAATATGGTTTTACTATTTAATTGTTTTTTGCATCCATAATTATTACAAAAGTCATAAACCTGCACATCATTATATGATTAATGAGGATGATATGAGGAACAAAGAACCAAACATTTATTGACTTAGATGATTTGATTTCAGACACCATACATGAATTTATTTAAATGAAGCTACGGTAATTTAAATGAATACTTCATGGAAACTAAGGCTTGATAAGTATTGTTATGACACTGTATGATATAAAGAAATGAAGTTGTTTGATACATTGCTGAAATCCTGAGATATAATACCAAAAGAAAAGATTCAGAGTGAAAGAGGATCAATGTGGTCAGAATGAAAATCCAGAAATAATACAATGTTCACTATAACCCTATTTGTTTTAAAAATAAACATTAAAACTTATTACCAAAGTATGGTACATGCTCAATTAGATTGAAATGAAAGAGTACAGTATATATTAAAGAAAGAGACTATTTGTGACCATCTTTTATTTCTATCTTAAGAATTGGTGAATTAAACTTTTACCATATGTCAAGCAATTTTATACCAAGACAAATTGTCAATGGAGATCAGTTGTTTTACAACCTTCCTCTGTAAGGAAAAATCCAGTGATAAGGATTATAAATGTAAAAATACATTTGTAATAGAATACTGCAATGGAAGAGATATAATTGAATGTTAAATTGGCAATATACAATTATAAGTTATTGAATAGAGTATTGAATATACGATATGAAACATGAGATTATGTTTGATTATATATTTAGAGACACTGAAAGATTTTTTGAGATTCTCTTTATACAAGATGGGTTACATGAGTAACTCTAATTTGGAATTACGATACACTAGCTAGCACCATGTTTACAATGTTCATATTGAGAAAAAGCAAAGAACAAACTGATTTTCATACATTTATTATATACTTACCATATATGTATTAGTTGATGCATTGGAATGGTTTCCAGTATATGTGAATAATTATTGATTATCGATCTCTTCAGAACTTATCATCAGAACTGAAGTCTTCATGAAAAGACAAATGTTGCATGCATTTACTTGCTAATGGTGTTTAGTATATATGATACTACAAATTTAAAACAGATTTTAGAACGTTTCTGGTACATATTATTCAGAATTTGAATCAGAATAGATTAGAAAATATTAACTTTACAGATATATGTGTTAAGACATTGTGTGAACACAAGGCTATGTAGTAGCTGCAACAGAAAATTAAAATGATGGGGAAAACTTTTAAATATTAAAGATGATTGAATTTCTTTATCAAAAGATTGAGAAAGTTCTTTTTCTGTATTTTCTAATTGTGTCATATTGATTGAATATATGAATTAACAGGATTTATACTTTCGCTTACTTCATTTAATATGAAATTTGCTTATAATAAGTTATTTCAAGATAGTGATTGTGTTTAATTATATAACTCGATCTGAGTGAAAGGACAAAGATATTATAGTACAATATTTACTATTGAAGAAATGTTTACTCATATTTAGCTGCTGGTATATATGTAAATAATGTTACCATAGATATAACATATCTGATCATTCATAAATTCCAAGAACGATTACAGGGAACACATTTGTTCCTGTTTTATTTTTTGTCTCTTTGCCAGTGGGTGTATTAATGAAGACTAGGCGAATTACAATGCCCTACATTGTCTCTCTATAAACAAAGCTTTGTCTGGGCAAGTTTTAATTGGGACAAAAATGTTTACAATCTAAGAAAATAACATGGGGCAAAAATAGTCCTGTTTACAGTTCCCAATTGTTGGTCTTATTGTGATTACATGAATATAGATATATTGGCGACCAAAAAATGACATTACAAAGAACTTAATATTAGATTTCATATCTTGTTATAAATTGTTAATACACAAAAAATTAATGTCATACAATGTTCCCACTTTATATGGAAAAGTTATATATATTCCATGAATATACATGTATATGTAAATAATAGATTGTTTATAATTCTACATATATTAGATTTATGGAAAATGAAATATTAATTCCATATTCTTTAAGAGAAAACAGTACCTAGCTAGAGGTTAAAATCTTAACATAGGTCATTTATATTAACCTATTTCATATTGAAGATATAATTATCAAATTTAGAAAAGATTGCAAGTTTTGAAATTAGTTTTCTTAAAACTAATTAATTCATGCAGAGTTTGGTTGTACAGTGTATTAATATATCAAAATGGATGTGTTATGAAAGATTAGCATTTTGATTTTTGTATAAATACCACATACCAGGAAAGTCATAGATACTGATTTAAGAATTTTTAAAGGAAGGAACGTTGATGTTCAAAGACATCAGACAAGATTATACCTGACATCCTTCTGTACACAAGTGAATACTATTGCTTTTACTGATAATATCTAAGTTTCAAAGAAAACTTAACTGATCCTAATATATAGCTATATAAGCTAGACAAAATAGGACATACATGTACCCGGTATATATAAATATGATTTTAGTTTATAAAAGAATGATTGACATATAAGTAATTAATGAAGAGTAAATATTTTTCTGATCAGAGGGTCATTGTACCTTAGTTATGTTGCAAAACTTAATCATGCATGAATATAATACCGGTACTTTATATTCAAGGGAAAAAAAAAAAAAAAAAAAAAAAAAAAAAAAAAAAAAAAAAAATAATTTGTTTTCTACATTACATTGGAAGCTAGAAGATCATACATTTAATTACATTATAGCTGTATTATATGTGTATTATAATGTACCCTATATATCAGACAGTAAAATCTGACATTTCAATGAATGCAATTCATTCTTCTTTCTATTAACATCTTACAGACAGAAAATTAGATAGTTTGGATTTTACAAACAATGTATTTTATTACGGTATATCACAGAGAAATGAGGCAGAATGGTTTTAAAACATTTATATTTTCTGAGAAAACATTAATCATGCAGCCACAATATGGACAATTATTATAGAAATTGGTGGGGAAAATAATGGGTACATTTGATGTGTTTTGTGGCTAAGATGATAAAGCAATTTTGTGTTTCCACATGATGAAACCAAAGTTGATTTATTAAAATTGTCTATGTTTATTTAAATCATTGATTGAGAATCTTCTCTACTTGGAAGGATTTTTATTTATTGTCAAATACTTTGAAGATGCTACTTGATACTCCGATATGCCGAAGGCTGGATGAAAAGAATGTCCCCCTCATCCAAGCATTCCCCCGGATGTGATGGATGAGGGGCATTCTTGGAAGACAGCCTGAGGCTGAGGAGTATCAAGGTTCCCTCCCTGTATGGGTATTGAGAATTGTTTATCCCACCTCAAATAAAAATACATATTTGACAATAAATCTGCTTTAAAATTATGAGTGTTTATCACAATGGAAGCACTATTTATACGGTATGTGACGTCACTTCCAGGTAGGTTTTTAGCTTTTTTTGAAGGGCGATCCCGAGCATAATAGCCAGGAAATAATGCTACTTGATACTCCTCAGCCTCAGGCTGTCTTCCAAGAATGCCCCTCATCCATCACATCCGGGGGAATGCTTGGATGAGGGGGACATTATCAAGGATGCTAAAGAAATCTCCTACCTCACTCAAACCTGCTCGATAGATAGATGTGTTTGTTGATAAATGATATAACATGATTCCTATGATATAGTATTGTATGATATGAAACAATATTGTTTGATATGATACAATATGATATTATAATATGTTATATTATAAAAAGTTATACGATACGATATGATATTTTATGATATGATATTGTGATGTATCGTATTGTATATTATGATACAATATTGTATAATATTATATTGTATTTTTAATTTATTATTTTATCACATGATACAATTACATAAGATATTGCAAAATATTATATTGTATCATACAATATTGTATATTCTATAATATTGTATCATGCAATATTGTATAATATAATATTGGTTTCTTTAATATAGAATTATATCATATGAAATTGTATTATATGGTATTGTAATATTATATAATATTGTATCATACGATATTGTATGGTATGATATTGGTTTATATGATATATTATATTATCACGTGAAATTGTATTATATGATATTGTAATATTTATTATTGTGTCATATGATACAATATGTATAATATAATAATGTATTTTATAATATTTAACTTTATCACATAATATTGTATCATTTGATAAGATACAATGTTGGAATCAAATTATATTGTATTTTATGATATAAAATCATATTATGTATCAAATATGTTTCAGTGTCATACAATACAATATCATACTATATTATACAATATAATATCATGTTTCAATGTTATGATGTATTATGTAATATGATATTGTAATATAATACTTTATTATACAAATATTGACTGGGGTTGAGGGCAACATTGATTATATTAGCCCCCGAGGGACGAAATATTGCTCGACGCGAAGCGGAGGGTAATAATTTCGTCCCAAGGGGACTAAAATAACCAATGTTGCCCAAAAACACAGTCAACATTTGTTTTGTTATATGAAGAAACAAACCAAAATTTAAGAAAGTAATTGAAAACAGATCGCCGTAATTTTCTCAGCTCAACAAATAATTCACAAATTCAATTTTGTGCAAAGTTCATTTCCAAAATATCCTTTAGCATCAAACGGTCACTGGTGATATTCCGCCGTCCGTATCAATTAGCAAACAGATGTTCTAACTGATTTTACTTCACAGTAATTCGCAAATCCTTATATCCGCTATGATAGCATCCGTCGCATTGCGCGTCCGTTATTTACTTGCTTTGACTGACTGTCTATTATGACGTCACCTTGTTTTGGAGTCGCAAAGTAATTTACGTCATCGTTTAAGAATCAACAAAACAGAGGCGATTATTTGAAATAGAGGGAATGTTCTCTAGATATTATTCCTAGCCGATCAATATCAAAAAAATATTGACCGGTCAATATTTTTCAGACTAGCTAATATTACAATTATTGACTATTCGTTTATAAAGAGTTATATAGGAAGAATATAGTACTGAATATAACAATGTATTATATTTTATGATATTGTATTATGTGATCAAATACAATAAGGTATAACACAATACAATATCATATCATATGTTACTATATCATATCTCATTATTGTTTATTACGGTATTTAATTGTATTATATGATATATATTATAAATATGACATGATGCAATATTTAATTTTATATCATTGTATTGATTAACATATGAACATATGATTATCATAAAAAAATTTATCAGATGATATACGATATTTTGTCAAAACAGAATCCATGAATATCCAAGATCATAAAGTATGATTTTCATATAAAATGATAAAGGTGGTCTTATGAAGGTGATGTCTCATAAGGGTGATGCTCCGTCTCGGTGAGCTTAGTAATCTATGATTACCTATGTTTTCTTTATTTTTTGCACGCGGAAGTATAGAGCGCAGGTCTGCTCAAGTACGATTTTAACGAATGTCTTTCTTCCTATAACTATACACATCATACTAAAAAGTGGTACTTGAGCAAGCCTGCACTCAATGTTTCCCAGTCGAAAAACCATCTGAAAACACCCATTATGATATTTTGCTACAAAACATCAATTTATCAAAATAAGACAATTTTCATGACGTCATTTCTAAATTAAGATGACACTGTGGTGATAACCTTTTACACATGATTTCAACTACTGTGGTTTCATTAATTTTTGTGGGTATCAATTTTCGTGGATTTTCTGAAAACCACAGTTTCAAGGATACATAATTTCGTGGCCAATGATCCTATCAATACAAAATGTCAGTTGAAATTGAACTTTAATGAACATTTAATTTCGTGGATCAACTTAAAAAAGAAATCCACGAAAATTGGTATTCAACGAATATTGATGAAACCACAGTATCAGCCATCTTAATTTTAAAGCTCTTCCAAAAACATATAGTTTTGGGTCGAAAAATGCATAATGCCGCACATAGTTGTTTTATTAACTGATAAAAGTTGGTCATAAAAGTGAAAGTATGATTGTTTCATAATCTTATACAGTTATATGAAACCAATATTACAGGTAAGCGTTGTAGACTGGTAGGATCGGTATACCAAAGATCTTATTCCTCTCATGAAGATTTTCGAGGTTCATTGTATATTAAAGATTTTTAAGGTTTTCGGCACATAGAGTAGCTATGTTAAACTGATGGCATGCATCATGTTGAATTTTGGACATGTACAGCCTAGAGAGATTAGACTGGGCATTTATCACTTGCTTGAGAAACCAAATACATTCTGATTTCTTAAGAATTTTCTGCTGCATCTATGCCAGTTTTTTAGTCCCCTACCAGTTTTCACTGGAGAGAACTATAGCTTTCCTCTGCATCCGTCAGTCCGTCCGTCCGTCTGTCCCACTTCAGTTTTCCACACTTTATTTCTTTATGCGCTTGAGGAATAATATGAAATTTGCTGAACAGCTTCAAAATGTCAAACTACAGATCAAGTTTACACTTTTGTAGTATCTGGTTGACATATTTTCGAGAAAATTAATTTTTTATATTCAAATTTTTTAATGTTCGGGCTCGATATTCTGCATAACAGTGCATTGTTTTTACAATTTCCACAAACCGGTAAGGGACATGTATTGCTTATGCAATACTCTCAAAATGCTTGTTTTTTTTTTCACATAGGAAAGAGTAACATACTTGCAACTATTTTCACCAGAGGAAAAAACCAATGGATTTAATTTCAACAATTATGGAACTTGAGACCACCACTTACAAACTGCATGGACAAATTAAATCATATCCAAAAGCACAAAGACACAGGATTCAGGGATTCATAAAGGTAAGCTGAAATTATTTCTAAGTCTGCTTCTGGAATTATTTCTGTGTGTTTTGAAGTTCGTGCCAAACACTCTTGAACATTTTTATGCCCCCCTTTGGGAAGGGAGGGCATATTGCTTTGCTGCTGTCAGTCTGTCGGTCGGTCCACCAACAGTTTCCGTGCATTTTCTTGGCAGAGGATAAACATATTTAAATGAAATTTGGTATACAGGTTTAACATGATAATGCCTATGTCAAGTGTTATTATGGGTACTATTGAGCAATTTTTGTTAGAATTATGGCCCTTGGACGTAGAAAAAATTCCAGTTATTTGCAGTTTCCGCTCATTTTCTTTGCAGAGAATAAACATGTTGAAATGAAATTTGGTATACATGTTAATCATGATATTATCTAGGACTAGTTCGATTTTGGGTATGATAGAGCAATTTTCGGCAGAGTTATACTCCTTGGACTTACAAAAATTCCAGTTATTTGCAGTTTACCTCCATTTTCTTTTTGGATGTTTCCAAACGAGGGGGGCATACGTGTTTCACAATCATCTTTTGTTTTTTGAAAGCTCAAGTTAGCTTTTTTGATCACTTTTTGTCCGTTGTCCATCTGTCTGTCCTTAAACTTTTTACATTTTCAACTTCTTCTCCAGAACTACTTGGCCAATAACCATTTGGGCAGAAAAGCTGAAACTTAGGTGGAAGCATCATCAGGTAGTGTAGATTCAAGTTTGTTCAAATCATGATCCCCAGGGGTAGGGTGCAGCCACAATTTTTTTTTTTTTTTTTTTTTGGGGGGGGGGGGGGGGTCGAACTTTTACATAGTAATATAGAGTAAATGTTTTAAAATCTTCTTTTCTGAAACTGAGTAGCCAGAAAAGCTGTTACTTGTGTGAAAGCATTCTCAGGTGGGGTAGATTCAAATTTGTTTAAATCATTATCCCCAGGGATAGGGTGGGACCAGAATGGGGGGGGGGGGTCCAATCAATGGGGGGGGGGGGGTCAAACTTTTACATAGGAATATATAGAGAAAAATCTTTAAATATCTTCTCAGAAACCAATCGGCCAGAAAAGCTGAAGCTGGTGTAAAAGCATCCTCAGTTACTGGTAGATTCAAGTTTATTAAAATCATGATCCCCAGGGATAGGGTGGGGCCATAGTGGAGAATCAAATTTTTACATAAGAATATATAGAGAATAATCTTTAAAAATCTTCTCAGTGACCTTCTTCTATGAAACAGATCAGCCAGAAAAGCTGAAACTTGTGTTGAAGCATCCTCAGGTAGGGAACCTTTAAGTTTGTTCAAATCATGATCCCAAGGGGAATGGTGGGGCCACAATGGGGGGGGGGGTCCAATTTTACAAAAGAAAACAATTTAAATTACTTACAAAAATTTAGATGTTATTATATACGGTTTTACTTTATTCAAGCATGTTGACATATTTTTGGTTCTTTTAGAATTGTTTAGACTCTGGCCCTTCGGACAATTCTTGGGCCTCACAAAGGGTTCAAAGTTTAATGTAGGTTTATCATGTTTATAATCATAAACTGTATTTAAACAGTTCTTTAAGTTCAGTTTGCAGGTCAAGGTTCAAGGTCATTCACTTAACCTTATTTGGCTCATACTGCACATCAACAGAGCTTCTGAGTAAAGGGTGTGCAATTAGCCAAGAACCAAATTTTAAGGTCAAATATGAAGGTCATAGCAGAATGATATGAAAAATCATTGCCTGGAGCATATCTTTTCTCCCTTGGTCCGATCTGGCTCATACTTAAATAACACTCTCCACTTGGCCATATTTGCCTTCTTCTTCACATTAACAGGACTTTTGGGTTAATGGTGTGCAACGACTTAATAATTTGAACAAAGTCAATGTGAAGGTCATAACGAATCTTTTTATAATCAGTTGAAGACCGTGGACTATTTCCCATTAGCTTGATCTTGCTCAGGTTATAAAAAAATTGCCTGTTTGTAAGGCGTAATGAGATTAAATTAAAAGTTTTATGCCAGCTGGAAAATTTCTAAGTTGTAGGACAAGGTCAAAGTAAACTTCTCTGAAATGTTTTTCACCTGTAGTCCATTAAGCAGGGCCCTTTGAGATGGTTGCCATCTCAATGTTGTCTAGTTATGTCTATTCTTGCTCAGGTGAGCGATTTGGCCCATTCGCTTCGTGTTTTAAAACGTTTTTGGTCAGGATTTTGGGTTGCCTCAGTATAGAATTTGCCAAGCTTTAGAACAAGTTCCTCAGAATTAATGTTATCAAAGTCTAGCATTTCCCCATAGGTTTCCAGGGACCATTCTGTAAAAAAAATCAGTGGTTTAGGAAAAAGGTTTCAGGGGGATGAAAACTCAACAATCAATTGTGATATTCTGTTTGAATACCTCAATAGCTTAATCAGTAAAGCACTCATACTTATGTATGAGGGATTCAGGTGCAATTCCTGATTGGGGTCTATCATTTATGTTGAGTTGATTTTTTCAGACATTAAAAAATGATGCTTTTTTAGTTTACATTTTCATAATTTCAAAACTGTTAAAATTAAGTCCAAAGTCTTCACTTTCCACTTTGTATAGGTAGAACATGTTTTCTCCCCTTTATTCTTCATCAGAAACTAATCCAAACATTTTAAGTTTTGGAGCACAGAAACTCTCCTCCCTTTCTCTTGCAAAAGATTGCTGCATCTATCAGCATTTCTGGAAGACATATACACATGCATCTTGCAGACCTACCTGTGTAACCTCCTCTACAGTCATTTCATCAACCAAATGAGATTCAAGAATCTCTCTATCATTTTCAGGTGGACCCTTATTAGAATTTTCCAAGTGTTGCTCAAAATTGTATCCTTGCTTGAAATCTCATCCATTTTGTTGACATGCATCATCATTAGACCAGAATATACTCCCTTGTATTGTTTATTATGATTATTTACTCAATTTTATAAATTGTTGTGACTATTTTGTTATCAAAATACAGTAAAACATGGTTATAGCGAACACGCTTATAATGAATTGACACTTACCATGAACTGATTGTCATTCCTCATTACTTTATAACATGTTGTAAACTCAAGAGATATAACGAATTACCCTTACAACGAAGCAAATCGCCTGTCCCTTGCACTCCTTTATAAGAGTGCAAATACACAGTTTTATATGTAACGATATAAGGACGTTTTAAGATGAGACACAAGCAAAACTGACCCAGTATAAAATTTGATTGTAAAACATGTTACATATATATCTACTAGTATATATCAATAGAAAGATAAAATGGTGATTTTTTTTCAACATTTAAGAATAATGCACATGTAAGTTAATGCTAGAATTTATTTGGCACTCAAAGCATGAGGAAAGTAGTCAAAAGGATGCCTCTAAATGCAGTACACTCACTCAGTTTTAGGCTCCCCTAACAGCAGAATTGAAATAAATCGGCCATTTTAGTTTTCTGTGCATTTTCAAGAGCAAGTCTGTAGGCATCGTTTATAGTATTTTCAGTGTACATTTACCAGCTTTTTAAAGAGCTATATTAACTGCTAAAAATTCATGAAATTCTGCACTCGTTAAATTTGGATGTTTTTGGAGTTATCTCCCTTTATTTTTCTACATACTTTTCTACAGGTATTCGAAAGTTAAACCTCTATAGCATGCAATTGAAAAAAAAATTAAATATCATGTATACCGCATAAAAATAGCAATATTGCTTTTTCCTAGACCCCCCCCCCCCCCCCCCCCCCCCCCCCCGGATTTTATACGAAACTGTGTTAGCTACCTACAGTGGAACTTATGATACCACAAGCACACAAACTTTCGCCGACCTTATCATAGTTAATTTCAATTTAACCTTGAGGTCAAACATAGTTAGTGAAAGCCTGTTCTCAGGTGATAGTTCACTTGTTTACAGGTAAGATGGTGTTTACTCAATAACTGTTGTCATCAAAATATTTCAAATTTGATCAAATTATTTTGAATATGATTCCGTTATATATTCAATAGTGATAAAAAACAATAGCAAAAGCCGCAAGAAGTTGGACACTAACAACACGTTCCATAGATATAGCTGTTCCCTGAATAACCAGCGCTAGCTATATGTTTTACCATGTGTTGGACTCGGATCCCTGTAGCGGACACTGATATAAATCAATCGATATTGCAGTTAGATAAATGAAAACTAAATAGTTTGAAGCTGTGCGCAGTTTCATTGTGTCGCAAATTGATGTTTCAACTGTGTCGCTAAGAGCTTTTCTGTTTGAAAATAGGCTTTTATACTTGTATACTCGTACTAAAAACTGTTTACAACATTCACGGACTTCAAGGCTGTTTACTTTCTTGTGACTATTTTGTTATCAAAATACCTCAAGCACACAAACCTCATACACAGTACAACATAAAGGATACACCTTTATGAAAATTCTACAATTAGAATTTAAAATGCAACACTTAAAGCATGAAATTTTGGAAAGGTAAGACATAGATCAGGCTTCATTTTCGACAATCTATTATTCCAAGAATGTATTCGTCGACATTATTATAGTTAATTTCAATTTAAGTGTGAGGGCAAATGGAGTCACCTTAAGCTTTATCAAGAGTAATAGTTATTTGAAATAAGGTTGTTAACAGGTACATGTTTGACGGTGTTTACCATCAAAATATTTCAAAAATGATTCCGTTATATATTCAATAGCTATAAAAAAAAAACAAACAAAAGGAAGAAGAGGTTGGACGCCAAAAACACGTCCCGTGGATGATTCTGTTGACTCCATAACGAGCGCTACCTTAATGTTTAGACATGACTTGGAGTTCGAATCCTTCTAGCGTACACTGATATAAATCAATCGATTTTGCCGTTCGATAAATGACCACTGAAAAGTCTGAAACCATGCGCAGTTTCAATGTAGCGCAAACTGTTGTGTCGCTAAAAATCTCTTTTACTGGTCGAGATGAGACGTGAAAAGTATGTACTTGTACCACAAATTGTGAACACAATGGAAACAAAATGTTAGCTGAGAGTCGGGCAACGTTGAATTGATACGATTTTAACACTTTTAAAAAGTATGTTATCAAGTGTGATTTTTCACTGTCTTGCAGGCATCTAAAGTAGCAACATTTACGGACTTGCAGGCTGTTTATTTTGTTGTGACTATTTTGTTATCAAAATACCACAAGGACACAAACCTCATGCACAGTAGAACATAAATGATACACCTTAAGTTTATAAAAATTATCAAATTAGATAAAAATGTGCAACACTTTAAAGCTTTATCTAGAGCGATAGTTATTTGAAATAAAGTTGTTAACAGGTAAGACGGTGTTTACTCGATAACTGTTGCCATCAAAATATTTCAAATATGATTCCGTTATATATTCAATAACAATAAAAAAATCAAAAAGTGCAAGAGGTTGGACACTAAAAACACGCCCAGAAGATGTTACTGTTGACTCCATAACGAGTGCTACCTTAATTTTTAGCCATGTCTTGGAGTTCGAATCCTTCAAACGGACACTGATATAAATCAATCGATTTTGCCGTTCAATGAATGAAAACTGAAAAGTCTGAAGCCATCAGCAGTTTTAATGTAGCCCAAAATGTTGTTTAATTTGTGTCGCTAAAAATTTCTTTTACTGGTCGAGATTAGACGTGAAAAGTATGTACTTGTACCAAAAATTGTGAACACAGTGGGAACAAAATGTTAGCTGAGAGTCGGCAACGTTGATTCGATACGATTTTAACACTTTTGAATAGTATGTTATCAAGTGTGATTTTTCACTGTCTTGCAGGCATCTGAAGTAGAAACATTTACGGAATTGCAGGCTGTTTATTTTGTTGTTATTTTTTTGTTATCAAAATTCAACAAGCACACAAACCTCATACACACTAGAACATAAAGGATGTATCTTTATAAAAATTATCCAATTAGATAAAAATGCGCAACACTTTAAAGCTTAATCTAGAGCGATAGTTATTTGAAATAAAGTTGTTAACAGGTAAGACGGTGTTTACTCGATAACTGTTGCATAGATATTTAATGGTAATAAAAACAGAAACAAAAGGTATTGAGATTGGACACTAAAACACGTCCAGAAGATGTTACTGTTGACTCCATAACGAGCGCTAGCTTTATGTTTAGCCATGTCTTGGAGTTCGAATCCCTCTAGCGGACACTGATATAAATCAATCGATTTTGCAGTTAGATGAATGTAAACTGAAAAGTCTGAAGCCATGCGCAGTTTCAATGTAGCACAAACTGTTGTTACATATGTGTCGCTAAAAATCTCTTTTACTGGTCGAGATTAGACGTGAAAAGTATGTACTTGTACCACAAACTGTGACCACAATGGGAACAAAATGTTAGCTGAGAGTCGGCAACGTTGATTCGATACGATTTTAACACTTTGGAATAGTATGTTATCAAGTGTGATTTTTCACTGTCCTGCAGGCATCTGAAGTAGAAACATTCACGGACTTGCAGGCTGTTTATTTGGTTGTCACTATTTTGTTATCAAAATAACACAAGCACACAAACCTCATGTACACTAGAACATGAAGGATACACCTTTATGAAAATTCGCCAATTAGAATAAAACGTGCAACACATAAAGGATGAAATTGCGCAATGGTAAGCACTAGATCAGGCTTCATTTTCGACACACTTTTACTCCAAGAATGTATGTCGTCGACCGTATTATGGAATATTTCAATTCAAGTGTGAGGGCCGTAGTAGTCTCTTTAAGCTTTATCCAGAGTGATAGTTGTTTGTAATAAAGTTGTTCACAGGAAAGACGGTGTTTTCTCGATAACTGTTGCCGTCAAACTATTTCAAATATGATTCCATTATATATATTCAATAGCGATAAAAAAAAAACTAAAAAAAAACCAGAAACAAAAGTTGCATGAAGTTGGACACAAAATACACATCCAGAAGATGTTTCTGTTGACTCCATAACAAGCGCTAGCTTTTTGTTTAGCCATGTCTTGGAGTTCGAATCCCTCTAGCGGACACTGATATAAATCAATCGATTTTGCAGTTAGATGAATGTAAACTGAAAATTCTGAAGCCATGCGCAGTTTCAATGTAGCGCAAACTGTTGTTACATTTGTGTCGCTAAAATTCCTTTTACTAGTCGAGATTAGACGTGAAAAGTATGTACTTGTACCACAAATTGTGAACACTATGGGAACAAAATGTTAGCTGAGAGTCGGGCAACGTTGATTCGATACGATTTTAACACTTTTGAATAGTATGTTATCAAGTGTGATTTTTCACTGTCTTGCAGGCATCTGAAGTAGAAACATTTACGAAATTGCAGGCTGTTTATTTTGTTGTTATTTTTTTGTTATCAAAATAACACAAGCACACAAACTTCATACACTGTAGAACATAAAGGATACACCTTCATGAAAATTCGCCAATTAGAATAAAATGTGCAACACATAAAGGATGAAATTGCGCAAAGGTAAGAGCTAGATCAGGCTTCATTTTCGACACACTATTACTCCAAGATTGTATGTTGTCGACCTTATCATAGTTAATTTTAATTCAAGTGTGAGGGCTGCAGTAGTCTCTTTAAGCTTTATCTGAATCGTTATTTGTAATAAGGTGGTAATCAGGTAAGACAATGTTTTCACAATAACTGTTGCCATCAAACTATTTTAAATATGATTCCATTATATATTCAATAGCGCTAAAAAAAAAAAAAAAAAAAAAAAAAAAAACCCGCATGAGGTTGGACACTAAAACACGTTCAGAAGATGTTTCTGTTACCTCCGTAACGAGCTCTAGCTTTTTGTTTAGCCATGTCTTTGAGTTCGTATCCCGCTTGCGGACACTGATATAAATCAATCGACACCTCATACACGCTAAAAATCTCTTTTACTGGTCGAGATTAGACGTGAAAAGTATGAACTTGTACCACAAACTGTGCACACAATGGGAACAAAATGTTAGCTAAGAGCGGGCAACGTTGATTCTATACGAGTTGATCACTTTTGAATAGTATGTTATCAAGTGTGATTTTTCACTGTTTTGCAGGCATCTGAAGTAAAAACATTCACGGACTTGCAGGCTGTTTATTTTGTTGTAATTATTTCCTTATCAAAATACCACAAGCACACAAACCTCATACACAATAGAACATAAAGGATACGTCTTTATAAAAATTATCCAATTAGATAAAAATGTGCAACACTTTTAAGCTTTATCTAGAGCGATAGTTATTTGAAATAAAGTTGTTGTCGCCGGGTGGCGTTGCGGCTCCAAAATAATAACGTTCAATAGGTTTACGTAGCTTTTATTCAGGTGATAATTTACAGATAAATTTCCAATTCTTCAACAGACTTGAGATTACGGTACAAAAAGGGATCTGAAATATAAATGAAATGATAAATACACAGATAACATTATTTTACTCATACTTGCATTTTACTGCGCATTACTTTACTCAATACATTTTCCTGTATTTACACTTATATTTGCACATTTTGCTGTACAGAACTTTACTACATATACTTTACTTTACACAATCACTAGACTCGTACACGTACTTCACTTTCATATACTTGTGTACTACATAAATACATTTATGTTACGGCAACTACTACGCGCCTTACTCTGAAATACATACAACATATGTTTACATCACAACAATACACATACTTTTACTTAATAGTTCCCGTGTGAGCAAATACTCATTATCACACATTACTTCGAAATACTTCCAAATTACTCACGGAAAATATAAAGCAAGATTATCTGGCCATTTTAGGAATAAATACGGCATTAAATCCGTTTCATTAAAATAAAAACAAACTTACCCAGAATAGTTGGACTCTGGTCAGAAATACTTATACATTACATGTAGGATGAAATGAGGGAGCTGGTAGAAAACGTCCGCTCTCTCCAATTGCTACGCCCAGACTGAATTCTTAAATGCACGGGATTAGAACCCGCCTAGTAAAACCGGCTGAGTGAGCTTTAAACTATGGAAAGCAACTCTAACAATAAATAAGTAACATTATAAACGTAGCACAAAATGTATGGAAAGTAATTATGGACGTAAATTGTGACATACCTCCCCCCTTTAATTAAAAAAAAATATTTTTTTTTTTATACACAACAATTTATGTTCATGAACTATGTTTTTACGTATTTTTTTTTAAATAAAAAAACAAGATAAAACTGTTCATTTCCTCATTTTATTTACACTGAAACACTCACTTCTACTCTTACTCACGTCTGACGACTTAAATAGTCCGCTCCAACATTGTCTTTTCCTCTAATTGCAATAATGCGGAATCGATATGGCTGTAACAGCAATGCCCAGCGCATCAATCTAGAATTTACTAACTTTGTTTTGTTCAGATACATGAGAGGATGATGATCAGTCTCTAAGATGAACTCTTTTCCATAAAGATATCTATGAAACTTTTGCACTGACCATATGATGCCTAGACATTCTTTTTCGATGGTTGAGTAATGTTCCTCACTTGTCTTGAGTTTTCGACTAGCGTAAGCCACTGGGAGTTTGAAATCACCTTCTTCCTGTAGAAGCACTGCTCCGAGTCCTCTATCCGATGCGTCTGTCTGCACTATAAAAACCTTAGAAAGATCTGGCAATTTCAAAACCGGAGATGTGGTAATTGAGGATTTTAAAGTTTGAAAAGCTAGTTCTTGAGCTTCCGTCCACTGAAGTTTGCTTGGTGAGAACTTCCGGGTGAGATCTGTTAAAGGAAGTGCAATTTGAGCAAAATTCGGAATAAATTTTCTATAGAAATTTACCAATCCTAGAAAAGACCGTAACTGTTTTTTCGTTGCAGGATGATTTGCCTCTCGAATAGCTTTGACTTTGTCGGGATGAGGGTGCAGTTTATTGTCTCCCACTATATGTCCTAGACATTCCAGCTTTGGGTACGCCAATGAACACTTCGTTGGCCTTGCTGTGAGATTTGCTGAACGTAGACGCTGTAACACCTCAGAAAGCACAGACATATGATGATCAAAAGTATCAGTAAAGATCAAAATATCATCGATGAAATTGTCCACATTTGATACATTTTGCAACACATCACGCATGAGACGACAAAAAGTTGCTGGTGCTGTGACCAACCCAAAAGGCATTTTAGTGAACTGGAAAAGACCTAAAGGAGTCTGAAAAGCTGTCAAAGGACGGGCAGAATGCGTCAATGGAACCTGCCAATACCCCTTAGACAAATCTAACCGAGAAAAATACTTATGACCTGATAGTTTAGCAAACATTGCATCGACATCTGGCATTGGTTCAGCGTCAAACACAGTGATACGATTGAGAGCCCTAAAATCAACACAAAAGCGATAAGTGTGGTCTTTTTTGACTACAAGGACTATTGGGGATGAATAGGGACTATCTGAAGGTTCTATGACCCCAAATTCTAGCATCTTGCTCACCTCATCTTTAAATGTGTCCATCATAGCAAACGGGATTTGTCTTGGACTTACTCTTACAGGTCTATCTGTTGTCGTCCGTATCTCATGTTCGAGTACATGCGTATGCCCTGGTACGTCTGACAAAACATCACTATACCTGTACAGAAGTTCTTTCATTTTCTGCTTTTCCTCTCTACTAAGCTGTGGATTTACATCTACATCAACGTGTGTTTCTTGAGACTGAACTTCCAAGAAATCTGTTTCTTGACTACACTCAACATCTGAGTCATCAATCTGTTCTGAATCTACAACTGACATAACACAATTCACAACTGGTTCACATCTGTCTACATATTTCTTCAACATGTTTGCATGATATGTCTTTACTTTGCCCTTTACTTCTAACTGATAGTCTACTTTACCTAATCTTTTCACTATTTGGTATGGACCTTGCCACTGCATTAGGAGCTTGTTACTATCAGATGGCAAAAGAACCAAAACTTTCTCACCTGGTTTCATATTCCGCACTCTAGCCTTCTTGTCAAAGTACACTTTATGTCTATGTGTTGCTTTCTTCAGATTCTCCTGCGCTAACTCCCATGTTGATTCTAACCGCTCTCGGAGATCTAAAACGTACTGGTATGTAGACTTTACCTGCTGATCTTGGATTTCTTTTGTCCACAATTCTTTCAGAATTGTCATTGGTCCCCGAACAGTACGGCCATACAATAACTCAAAGGGAGCAAACCCGAGGCTTTCTTGGGGAACCTCCCGATATGCAAAAAGCACAGTGGGTAAATATTTATCCCAATCTTTCGGTCTATCTATACACATACGCTTCAGCATTTGTTTGAGTGTACCGTTGAAACGTTCCACTAGCCCGTTACACATAGGGTGATATGGCGTAGTGGTCAGCTGTTTCAATGAAATGAGCCTACTTACCTCCTTCATAAGCCCTGAAGTAAACTGACTTCCCATGTCTGTCAAGATTTCCTCTGGTATGCCTGTATAAGAAAACATTTCGAGAAGAGCTTCAGCTACCCGCTCTGTATCTATTCCAGGAAGAGCCTTGGCTTGTGGAAACCTTGTAGCGTAATCTACTAACGTTAAAATAAAGCGATTACCTTTATCAGTAGGAGGATGTAATGGACCCACAATGTCGACTGCAACTCTTTTGAAAGGTACATCTATCAAAGGCATGCTATCTAACGGAACTTTACTCACCTTTCCTTTTGACACTGTCCTTTGACAGGTATCACAAGATTGACAGAACCGTTTGATCTCGGACTGCATACCTGGCCAAAAGAATTCTGACAAAATTCTAGAAATCGTTCTCTGTATTGCTAAGTGCCCTGACATAATTGATTCATGAGCCAACTTCATTACAATATGGCGAAACTTTGCAGGAACAATGAGCTGACAATAGGTTTTACCTCTATCTTTTTCTAATCCTTCATATTCACGGTACAGTAAACCTTTCCTTTCAATCCATTTTACTTTACCATCACGTGATGTTCGACCTTCTCTTGCATACTGACGTGCTGTTTCTAGCGAAGGATCTGCTTGTTGTTCTCGCAGTATGTCCTCAGGACTGATTTCCTCTTTGACGATTTCAGGAACCTTGAGTGGTGGGTAGGCTTTCTGTTTGTCTTTTACCTGCTTTCGCGTCTCCACAGTAGACACAGTGTTTGGTTTCCATTCTGGATCTGGATCATGTGGTTTTCTTGCATTATCTACTTCACCTATGATCAAATCAAATACAGGGTTATCCATACACCAAACTTCATATTCACCAGATGCATAAGGAGAATCAATAATAACTTTTGCCACTGGGACCACTATCCTTGTACTATCTGCTAGAATACAAGTTTCTTGTTTACCTGTAAAGTGGTCATCTCTAACAAGACTTTTCCGAACTACAATGTTCCGACAACCAGAATCTCTAAGTAACGTTACTGGTTGACCATCAACGTAACCCGCTGAGAGTGGCATTGGTTTTTTCACAGAGTGACAAGCAGATGTTAAGACAGGTGTTATGTCACTTACTTGAGTATAAATTGATGGACTTTGGGTGTAGATAAGAGCAGCGCAGTTCTTTGCAGTAGCTTGACAAGTGGCTTGTTTGTCTTGGTCGTCCTGCGCATATACTGCTGCACTAGAATTTCTGTTTCTGAATTTGCATTGTGGTGCTATATGACCGTGTTTATTACAAATATAACACTTTCTCTCATTTATTGGAACAAACCTTGACTTCTGTTGTTGTTGAGGGTGTCCTTCTTTTGGTTTCTCTGGTATTTTGTTTACTTCAACTGGTTTCCTCATGACTTTTGAACATAAGTTTATAGCACTTGTATTCCTTGCTTCCCTGAACTGATCGGCCAGTGTACACATCTCATCAGCTGTCTTTGGAACGTTTTGCTTAAGAAAGACTGACAATTCAAAATTACATACATGTAAAATTTGATCACGAAGCATAAGATCAACTAGAGATTCAAAAGTACAATCGATTTTCGACATTTCGATCCAACGAGTTAAATACGAAGACAGTCTAACTGTGAACTGAGAAAATGTTTCCCCAACTTCAGGTCTGCATGAATGAAATTTCCGCTTGAAACCATCTTCAGTCATATCGTACCTACGAAGTAAAGCTGCTTTGAGCTCATCGTAATCACTGACTTTTGCTGTAGACATGAGAGCATAGACATCCAAAGCTCGTCCTTTTAACAGAGCACTTAAATGTGTAGACCACAACGATTTGTCCCAACCCATAGCGGTCGCATATCTCTCAAACCTTCTCAAATAGCTATCGATCCCATCTTTATTCTCTTCAAATGGAGGAATTTTGGGAAGATTGGGCTTAACAATTGCGTCAACAGCCTTACCTCTAGCAGTTCTCTCTGTCATTTCTAACTCGTGTTCCTCTTCTAACTCCTTCATTTTCATTTCGTAGTACAAACGCTCCATCATAAGTTGATGTTCTCTTTCATCTTTTTCTTTCTGACGAATTTCTGCTCTCTCTTCTCTCTGAAATTTCTGTTGATCACTAACATATTTTTTCAACTCATCATCTTTGTAACCTAACCTTTCACCTGCAGCTATTAACTCTTGTACTGAATCCATATGAGACATTTTGCAAGACACAAATACTTTACTAACACATTGGTTTTGATACAAAAACTGCAGTACTTCTTTGTAATCTAATAACTTTTTATTTCTACCACTTTTTTCAGCAATTGACTTTTCAGAATGGGCGACACAATTGTACTTTGTTTTATTTACTTTGATACAATTACCCTGACCAGTTTCCACACACTCTGAGGAAGTCCAACCAACACCCTTTCTACAGATCTGGATCCCAAATGACCAAATGACCGTGTCTCCTACAAAGACATACAAGACAGCCAAATAGATTAACAAATGTGCATACATTCATAAACAATGACAGAACACACAGCAAATTTAGATAAATATTGTACAAACTAATTTATCTGCTTTGTTTCAAAAGAAAACTTTTAAGTCAAAATTCTGTTTCAGATTATTTTTCAAGACACAATCAGTTTTGTTTTTAGAAACAGTAAAACTTGTTTGAGGAATTGTATCACGTTCCTGGGTTTTAATCAGGACATCGTTGAGGAGTGTAGTAATTCTGTAGGTATCTGGTCTGCGGAGATATTTTCTCTTGGAGGATAACTTCAAAGATAGTTGATATGAGTAGTTGTTCCCATAGGATCCTAAATCAGTTGAATAGAGATCTGATGTAGCTCCTGAAATCTTTGATTTGGTATCCTTGGAGACATATCCCTGGATAGGTATCTCTCTGGTGTAGGTATCTTATACAAAATGATGTAAGATCACTGGATAGGTATCTTTGTATACATATTGCTGGATCCTTGAAGAGGTATTTTTGGATAGGCACTGCAGAATCCCACTTCTGACACCATTTGTCGCCGGGTGGCGTTGCGGCTCCAAAATAATAACGTTCAATAGGTTTACGTAGCTTTTATTCAGGTGATAATTTACAGATAAATTTCCAATTCTTCAACAGACTTGAGATTACGGTACAAAAAGGGATCTGAAATATAAATGAAATGATAAATACACAGATAACATTATTTTACTCATACTTGCATTTTACTGCGCATTACTTTACTCAATACATTTTCCTGTATTTACACTTATATTTGCACATTTTGCTGTACAGAACTTTACTACATATACTTTACTTTACACAATCACTAGACTCGTACACGTACTTCACTTTCATATACTTGTGTACTACATAAATACATTTATGTTACGGCAACTACTACGCGCCTTACTCTGAAATACATACAACATATGTTTACATCACAACAATACACATACTTTTACTTAATAGTTCCCGTGTGAGCAAATACTCATTATCACACATTACTTCGAAATACTTCCAAATTACTCACGGAAAATATAAAGCAAGATTATCTGGCCATTTTAGGAATAAATACGGCATTAAATCCGTTTCATTAAAATAAAAACAAACTTACCCAGAATAGTTGGACTCTGGTCAGAAATACTTATACATTACATGTAGGATGAAATGAGGGAGCTGGTAGAAAACGTCCGCTCTCTCCAATTGCTACGCCCAGACTGAATTCTTAAATGCACGGGATTAGAACCCGCCTAGTAAAACCGGCTGAGTGAGCTTTAAACTATGGAAAGCAACTCTAACAATAAATAAGTAACATTATAAACGTAGCACAAAATGTATGGAAAGTAATTATGGACGTAAATTGTGACAGTTGTTAACAGGTAAGACAGTGTTTACTCGATAACTGTTGCATAAATATTTAATGGTAATAAAAACAGAAACAAAAGGTATTGAGATTGGACACTAAAAACACGTCCAGAAGATGTTATTGTTGACTCCATAACGAGCGCTAGTTTTATGTTTAGCCATGTCTTGGAGTTCGAATCCCTCTAGCGGACACTGATATAAATCAATCGATTTTGCAGTTAGATGAATGTAAACTGAAAAGTCTGGAGCCATGCGCAGTTTCAATGTAGCACAAACTGTTGTTACATATGTGTCGCTAAAAATCTCTTTTACTGGTCGAGATTAGACGTGAAAAGTATGTACTTGTACCACAAATTGTGAACACAATGGGAACAAAATGTTAGCTAAGAGTCGGGCAACGTTGATTCTATACGAGTTTATCACTTTTGAATAGTATGTTATCAAGTGTGATTTTTCACTGTTTTGCAGGCATCTGAAGTAGACACATTCACGGACTTGCAGGCTGTTTATTTGGTTCTAACTATTTCCTTATCAAAATAACACAAGCACATGAACATCATACAAAGTAGAACATAAAGGATACACCTTTATGAAAATTTGCCAATTAGAATAAAACGTGCAACACATAAAGGATGAAATTGCGCAAAGGTAAGAACTAGATCAGGCTTCATTTTCGACACACTTTTACTCCAAGAATGTATGTTGTCGACCTTATTATAGAAAATTTCAATTCAAGTGTGAGGGCCGTAGTAGTCTCTTTAAGCTTTATCCAGAGTGATAGTTATTTGTAATAAAGTTGTTCACAGGAAAGACGGTGTTTTCTCGATAACTGTTGCCGTCAAACTATTTGAAATATGATTCCATTATATATTCAATAGCGATAAAAAAAAAACAAAAGTTGGACACAAAAAACACGTCCAGAAGATGTTTCTGTTGACTCCATAACAAGCGCTAGCTTTTTGTTTAGCCATGTCTTGGAGTTCCAAGAAATAGAGAATCCCTCTAGAGGACACTGATATAAATCAATAGATTTTGCAGTTAGATGAATGTAAACTTAAAAGTCTGGAGCCATGCGCAGTTTCAATTGTAGCGCAAACTGTTGTTACATTTGTGTCGCTAAAATTCCTTTTACTGGTCGAGATGAGACGTGAAAAGTATGTACTTGTACCACAAATTGTGAACACAATGGGAACAAAATGTTAGCTGTGAGTCGGGCAACGTTGATTCGATACGATTTTAACACTTTTGAATAGTATGTTATCAAGTGTGATTTTTCACTGTCTTGCAGGCATCTGAAGTAGAAACATTCACAGACTTGCAGGCTGTTTATTCAATTGTCAATACTTCGTTATCGAAATAACACAAGCACACAAACTTCATACACTGTAGAACATAAAGGATACACCTTCATGAAAATTCGCCAATTAGAATTAAATGTGCAACACATAAAGGATGAAATTGCGCAAAGGTAAGAGCTAGATCAGGCTTCATTTTCGACACACTATTACTCCAAGATTGTATGTTGTCGACCTTGTTATAGTTAATTTCAATTCAAGTGTGAGGGCCGCAGTAGTCTCTTTAAGCTTTATCTGAATCGTTATTTGTAATGAGGTTGTTAACAGGTAAGACAATGTTTTCACAATAACTGTTGCCATCAAACTATTTTAAATATGATTCCATTATATATTGAATAGCGATAAAAAAAAAAACAAAAAAAAAACAAAAGGCGTATGATGTTGGACACTAAAACACGTCCAGATGATGTTTCCGTTGACTCCGGAACGAGCTATAGCTTTTTGTTTAGCCATGTCTTTGAGTTCGTATCCCGCTTGCGGACACTGATATAAATCTATCGAAACCTCATACACGCTAAAAATCTCTTTTACTGGTCGAGATTAGACGTGAAAAGTATGTACTTGTACCACAAACTGTGCACACAATGGGAACAAAATGTTAGCTAAGAGTCGGGCAACGTTGATTCTATACGAGTTGATCACTTTTGAATAGTGTGTTATCAAGTGTGATTTTTCACTGTTTTGCAGGCATCTGAAGTAAAAACATTCACGGACTTGCAGGCTGTTTATTTTGTTGTAATTATTTCCTTATCAAAATACCACAAGCACACAAATCTCATACACACTAGAACATAAAGGATACGTCTTTATAAAAATTATCCAATTAGATAAAAATGTGCAACACTTTTAAGCTTTATCTAGAGCGATAGTTATTTGAAATAAAGTTGTTAACAGGTAAGACAGTGTTTACTCGATAACTGTTGTATAAATATTTAATGGTAATAAAAACAGAAACAAAAGGTATTGAGATTGGACACTAAAAACACGTCCAGAAGATGTTACTGTTGACTTCATAACGAGCGCTAGTTTTATGTTTAGCCAAGTCTTGGAGTTCGAATCCCTCTAGCGGACACTGATATAAATCAATCGATTTTGCAGTTAGATGAATGTAAACTGAAAAGTCTGGAGCCATGCAAAGTTTCAATGTAGCACAAACTGTTAAAATCTCTTACTGGTCGAGATTAGACGTGAAAAGTATGTACTTGTACCACAAATTGTGAACACAATGGGAACAAAATGTTAGCTGAGAGTCTGGCAACGTTGATTCGATACGATTTTAACACTTTTGAATAGTATGTTATCAAGTGTGATTTTTCACTGTCTTGCAGGCATCTGAAGTAGAAACATTCACGGACTTGCAGGCTGTTTCTTTGGTTGTCACTATTTTGTTATCAAAATAACACAAGCACACAAACCTCATACACACTAGAACATAAAGGATACACCTTTATGAAAATTTGCCAATTAGAATAAAACGTGCAACACATAAAGGATTAAATTGCGCAAAGGCAAGAACTAGATCAGGCTTCATTTTCGACACACTTTTACTCCAAGAATGTATGTTGTCGACCTTATTATAGAATATTTCAATTCAAGTATTAGGGCCGTAGTAGTCTCTTTAAGCTTTATCCAGAGTGATAGTTATTTGTAATAAAGTTGTTCACAGGAAAGACGGTGTTTTCTCGATAACTGTTGCCGTCAAACTATTTGAAATATGAATCCATTATATATTCAATAGCGATAAAAAAAAATACTAAAAAAAAAAAACAGAAACAAAAGTTGCATGAAGTTGGACACTAACAACACATCCAGAAGATGTTTCTGTTGACTCCATAACAAGCGCTAGCTTTTTGTTTAGCCATGTCTTGGAGTTCGAATCCCTCTAGCGGACACTGATATAAATCGATCGATTTTGCAGTTAGATGAATGTAAACTGAAAAGTCTGGAGCCATGCGCAGTTTCAATGTAGCACAAACTGTTGTTACATTTTTGTCGCTAAAATTCCTTTTACTGGTCGAGATGAGACGTGAAAAGTATGTACTTGTACCACAAATTGTGAACACAATGGGAACAAAATGTTAGCTGTGAGTCGGGCAACGTTGATTCTATACGATTTTAACACTTTTGAATAGTATGTTATCAAGTGTGATTTTTCACTGTCTTGCAGGCATCTGAAGTAGACACATTCACGGACTTGCAGGCTGTTTATTTGGTTCTAACTATTTCCTTATCAAAATAACACAAGCACATAAACATCATACAAAGTAGAACATAAAGGATACACCTTTATGAAAATTCGCCAATTAGAATAAAACGTGCAACACATAAAGGATTAAATTGCGCAAAGGTAAGAACTAGATCAGGCTTCATTTTCGACACACTTTTATTCCAAGAATGTATGTTGTCGACCTTATTATAGAAAATTTCAATTCAAGTGTGAGGGCCGTAGTAGTCTCTTTAAGCTTTATCCAGAGTGATAGTTATTTGTAATAAAGTTGTTCACAGGAAAGACGGTGTTTTCTCGATAACTGTTGCCGTCAAACTATTTTAAATATGATTCCATTATATATTCAATAGCGATCAAAAAAAAAACAAAAGTCGGACACAAAAAACACGTCCAGAAGATGTTTCTGTTGACTCCATAACAAGCGCTAGCTTTTTGTTTAGCCATGTCTTGGAGTTCGAATCCCTCTAGAGGACAGATATAAATCAATAGATTTTGCAGTTAGATGAATGTAAACTGAAAAGTCTGGAGCCATGCGCAGTTTCAATTGTAAGGCAAACTGTTGTTACATTTGTGTCGCTAAAATTCCTTTTACTGGTCGAGATGAGACGTGAAAAGTATGTACTTGTACCACAAATTGTGAACACAATGGGAACAAAATGTTAGCTGTGAGTCGGGCAACGTTGATTCGATACGATTTTAACACTTTTGAATAGTATGTTATCAAGTGTGATTTTTCACTGTCTTGCAGGCATCTGAAGTAGAAACATTCACAGACTTGCAGGCTGTTTATTCGGTTGTCACTATTTCGTTATCGAAATAACACAAGCACACAAACTTCATACACTGTAGAACATAAAGGATACACCTTCATGAAAATTCGCCAATTAGAATTAAATGTGCAACACATAAAGGATGAAATTGCGCAAAGGTAAGAGCTAGATCAGGCTTCATTTTCGACACACTATTACTCCAAGATTGTATGTTGTCGACCTTGTTATAGTTAATTTCAATTCAAGTGTGAGGGCCGCAGTAGTCTCTTTAAGCTTTATCTGAATCGTTATTTGTAATAAGGTTGTTAACAGGTAAGACAATGTTTTCACAATAACTGTTGCCATCAAACTATTTTAAATATGATTCCATTATATATTGAACAGCGATAAAAAAAAACAAAAAAAAACAAAAGGCGCATGATGTTGGACACTAAAACACGTCCAGAAGATGTTTCCGTTGACTCCGGAACGAGCTATAGCTTTTTGTTTAGCCATGTCTTTGAGTTCGTATCCTGCTTGCGGACACTGATATAAATCAATCGAAACCTCATACACGCTAAAAATCTCTTTTACTGGTCGAAATTAGACGTGAAAAGTATGTACTTGTACCACAAACTGTGCACACAATGGGAACAAAATGTTAGCTAAGAGTCGGGCAACGTTGATTCTATACGAGTTGATCACTTTTGAATAGTATGTTAACAAAGTGTGATTTTTCACTGTTTTGCAGGCATCTGAAGTAGAAACATTCACGGACTTGCAGGCTGTTTATTTGGTTGTAATTATTTCCTTATCAAAATAATACAAGCACACAAACCTCATACACATTAGAACATAAAGGATACGTCTTTATAAAAATTATCCAATTAGATAAAAATGTGCAACACTTCTAAGCTTTATCTAGAGCGATAGTTATTTGAAATAAAGTTGTTAACAGGTAAGACGGTGTTTACTCGATAACTGTTGCATAAATATTTAATGGTAATAAAAACAGAAACAAAAGGTATTGAGATTGGACACTAAAACACGTCCAGAAGATGTTACTGTTGACTTCATAACGAGCGCTAGCTTTATGTTTAGCCATGTCTTGGAGTTCGAATCCATCTAGCGGACACTGATATAAATCAATCGATTTTGCAGTTAGATGAATGTAAACTGAAAAGTCTGGAGCCATGCAAAGTTTCAATGTAGCACAAACTGTTAAAATTTCTTTTACTGGTCGAGATTAGACGTGAAAAGTATGTACTTGTACCACAAATTGTGAACACAATGGGAACAAAATGTTAGCTGAGAGTCTGGCAACGTTGATTCGATACGATTTTAACACTTTTGAATAGTATGTTATCAAGTGTGATTTTTCACTGTTTTGCAGGCATCTGAAGTAGAAACATTCACGGACTTGCAGGCTGTTTAATTGGTTGTCACTATTTCGTTATCAAAATAACACAAGCACACAAACCTCATACACACTAGAACATAAAGGATACACCTTTATGAAAATTTGCCAATTAGAATAAAACGTGCAACACATAAAGGATTAAATTGCGCAGAGGCAAGAACTAGATCAGGCTTCATTTTCGACACACTTTTACTCCAAGAATGTATGTTGTCGACCTTATTATAGAATATTTCAATTCAAGTATTAGGGCCGTAGTAGTCTCTTTAAGCTTTATCCAGAGTGATAGTTATTTGTAATAAAGTTGTTCACAGGAAAGACGGTGTTTTCTCGATAACTGTTGCCGTCAAACTATTTGAAATATGAATCCATTATATATTCAACAGCGATAAAAAAAAAACTAAAAAAAAAAAAAAAACAGAAACAGAAGTTGCATGAAGTTGGACACAAAAAACACATCCAGAAGATGTTTCTGTTGACTCCATAACAAGCGCTAGCTTTTTGTTTAGCCATGTCTTGGAGTTCGAATCCCTCTAGAGGACACTGATATAAATCAATAGATTTTGCAGTTAGATGAATGTAAACTGAAAAGTCTGGAGCCATGCGCAGTTTCAATGTAGCACAAACTGTTGTTACATTTGTGTCGCTAAAATTCCTTTTACTGGTCGAGATGAGACGTGAAAAGTATGTACTTGTACCACAAATTGTGAACACAATGGGAACAAAATGTTAGCTGTGAGTCGGGCAACGTTGATTCGATACGATTTTAACACTTTTGAATAGTATGTTATCAAGTGTGATTTTTCACTGTCTTGCAGGCATCTGAAGTAGAAACATTCACAGACTTGCAGGCTGTTTATTCGGTTGTCACTATTTCGTTATCGAAATAACACAAGCACACAAACTTCATACACTGTAGAACATAAAGGATACACATTCATGAAAATTCGCCAATTAGAATAAAATGTGCAACACATAAAGGATGAAATTGCGCAAAGGTAAGAGCTAGATCAGGCTTCATTTTCGACACACTATTACTCCAAGATTGTATGTTGTCGACCTTGTTATAGTTAATTTCAATTCAAGTGTGAGGGCCGCAGTAGTCTCTTTAAGCTTTATCTAAATCGTTATTTGTAATAAGGTTGTAATCAGGTAAGACAATGTTTTCACAATAACTGTTGCCATCAAACTATTTTAAATATGATTCCATTATATATTCAATAGCGATAAAAAAAAAACAAAAAAAAAAAAAACAAAAGGCGCATGAGGTTGGACACTAAAACACGTTCAGAAGATGTTTCTGTTACCTCCGTAACGAGCTCTAGCTTTTTGTTTAGCCATGTCTTTGAGTTCGTATCCCGCTTGCGGACACTGATATAAATCAATCAACACCTCATACACGCTAAAAATCTCTTTCACTGGTCGAGATTAGACGTGAAAAGTATGAACTTGTACCACAAACTGTGAACACAATGGGAACAAAATGTTAGCTAAGAGCGGGCAACGTTGATTCTATACGAGTTGATCACTTTTGAATAGTATGTTATCAAGTGTGATTTTTCACTGTTTTGCAGGCATCTGAAGTAAAAACATTCACGGACTTGCAGGCTGTTTATTTTGTTGTAATTATTTCCTTATCAAAATACCACAAGCACACAAACCTCATACACAATAGAACATAAAGGATACGTCTTTATAAAAATTATCCAATTAGATAAAAATGTGCAACACTTTTAAGCTTTATCTAAAGCGATAGTTATTTGAAATAAAGTTGTTAACAGGTAAGACAGTGTTTACTCGATAACTGTTGTATAAATATTTAATGGTAATAAAAACAGAAACAAAAGGTATTGAGATTGGACACTAAAAACACGTCCAGAAGATGTTATTGTTGACTCCATAACGAGCGCTAGCTTTATGTTTAGCCATGTCTTGGAGTTCGAATCCCTCTAGCGGACACTGATATAAATCAATCGATTATGCAGTTAGATGAATGTAAACTGAAAAGTCTGGAGCCATGCGCAGTTTCAATGTAGCACAAACTGTTGTTACATATGTGTCGCTAAAAATCTCTTTTACTGGTCGAGATTAGACGTGAAAAGTATGTACTTGTACCACAAATTGTGAACACAATGGGAACAAAATGTTAGCTAAGAGTCGGGCAACGTTGATTCTATACGAGTTTATCACTTTTGAATAGTATGTTATCAAGTGTGATTTTTCACTGTTTTGCAGGCATCTGAAGTAGAAACATTCACGGACTTGCAGGCTGTTTATTTGGTTGTCACTATTTTGTTATCAAAATAACACAAGCACACAAACCTCATACACACTAGAACATAAAGGATACACCTTTATGAAAATTTGCCAATTAGAATAAAACGTGCAACACATAAAGGATGAAATTGCGCAAAGGTAAGAACTAGATCAGGCTTCATTTTCGACACACTTTTACTCCAAGAATGTATGTCGTCGACCTTATTATAGAATATTTCAATTCAAGTGTGAGGTCCGTAGTAGTCTCTTTAGGCTTTATCCAGAGTGATAGTTATTTGTAATAAAGTTGTTCACAGGAAAGACGGTGTTTTCTGGATAACTGTTGCCGTCAAACTTTTCAAATATGATTCCATTATATATTCAATAGCGATAAAAAAAAATAAAAAAAAACAGAAACAAAAGTTGCATGAAGTTGGACACAAAAAACACATCCAGAAGATGTTTCTGTTGACTCCATAACAAGCGCTAGCTTTTTGTTTAGCCATGTCTTGGAGTTCGAATCCCTCTAGAGGACACTGATATAAATCAATAGATTTTGCAGTTAGATAAATGTAAACTGAAAAGTCTGGAGCCATGCGCAGTTTCAATTGTAGCGCAAACTGTTGTTACATTTGTGTCGCTAAAATTCCTTTTACTGGTCGAGGTTAGACGAGAAAAGTATGTACTTGTACCACAAATTGTGAAGACAATGGGAACAAAATGTTAGCTGTGAGTCGGGCAACGTTGATTCGATACGATTTTAACATTTTTGAATAGTATGTTATCAAGTGTGATTTTTCACTGTCTTGCAGGCATCTGAAGTAGAAACATTCACGGACTTGCAGGCTGTTTATTTGGTTGTCACTATTTCGTTATCGAAATAACACAAGCACACAAATTTCATACAGATTAGAACATAAAGGATACACCTTCATGAAAATTCGCCAATTAGAATAAAATGTGCAACACATAAAGGATGTAATTGCGCAAAGGTAAGAGCTAGATCAGGCTTCATTTTCGACACACTATTACTCCAAGATTGTATGTTGTCGACCTTGTTATAGTTAATTTCAATTCAAGTGTGAGGGCCGCAGTAGTCTCTTTAAGCTTTATCTAAATCGTTATTTGTAATAAGGTTGTTAACAGGTAAGACAATGTTTTCACAATAACTGTTGCCATCAAACTATTTTAAATATGATTCCATTATATATTCAATAGCGATAAAAAAAAAACAAAAACAAAAAAACAAAATGCGCATGAGGTTGGACACTAAAACACGTTCAGGAGATGTTTCTGTTACCTCCGTAACGAGCTCTAGCTTTTTGTTTAGCCATGTCTTTGAGTTCGTATCCTGCTTGCGGACACTGATATAAATCTATCGAAACCTCATACACGCTAAAAATCTCTTTTACTGGTCGAGATTAGACGTGAAAAGCATGTACTTGTACCACAAACTGTGCACACAATGGGAACAAAATGTTAGCTAAGAGTCGGGCAACGTTGATTCTATACGAGTTGATCACTTTTGAATAGTATGTTAACAAAGTGTGATTTTTCACTGTTTTGCAGGCATCTGAAGTAGAAACATTCACGGACTTGCAGGCTGTTTATTTGGTTGTAATTATTTCCTTATCAAAATAACACAAGCACACAAACCTCATACACACTAGAACATAAAGGATACGTCTTTATAAAAATTATCCAATAAGATAAAAATGTGCAACAGTTTTAAGCTTTATCTAGAGCGATAGTTATTTGAAAAAAAGTAAGACGGTGTTTACTCGATAACTGTTGTATAAATATTTAATGGTAATAAAAACAGAAACAAAAGGTATTGAGATTGGACACTAAAAACACGTCCAGAAGATGTTACTGTTGACTTCATAACGAGCGCTAGTTTTATGTTTAGCCAAGTCTTGGATTTCGAATCCCTCTAGCGGACACTGATATAAATCAATCGATTTTGCAGTTAGATGAATGTAAATTGAAAAGTCTGGAGCCATGCGCAGTTTCAATGTAGCACAAACTGTTGTTACATATGTGTCGCTAAAAATCTCTTTTACTGGTCGAGATGAGACGTGAAAAGTATGTACTTGTACCACAAATTGTGAACACAATGGGAACAAAATGTTAACTGAGAGTCGGGCAACGTCGATTCGATACGATTTTAACACTTTTGAATAGTATGCTATCAAGTGTGATTTTTCACTGTCTTGCAGGCATCTGAAGTAGAAACATTCACGGACTTGCAGGCTGTTTATTTGGTTGTCACTATTTTGTTATCAAAATAACACAAGCACACAAACCTCATACACACTAGAACATAAAGGATACACCTTTATGAAAATTTGCCAATTAGAATAAAACGTGCAACACATAAAGGATGAAATTGCGCAAAGGTCAGAACTAGATCAGGCTTCATTTTCGACACACTTTTACTCCAAGAATGTATGTCGTCGACGTTATTATAGAATATTTCAATTCAAGTATTAGGGCCGTAGTAGTCTCTTTAAGCTTTATCCAGAGTGATAGTTATTTGTAATAAAGTTGTTCACAGGAAAGACGGTGTTTTCTCGATAACTGTTGCCGTCAAACTTTTCAATTATGATTCCATTATATATTCAATAGCGATAAAAAAAAAACTAAAAAAAAACAGAAACAGAAGTTGCATGAAGTTGGACACAAAAAACACATCCAGAAGATGTTTCTGTTGACTCCATAACAAGCGCTAGCTTTTTGTTTAGCCATGTCTTGGAGTTCGAATCCCTCTAGCGGACACTGATATAAATCAATCGATTTTGCAGTTAGATGAATGTAAACTGAAAAGTCTGGAGCCATGCGCAGTTTCAATGTAGCGCAAACTGTTGTTACATTTGTGTCGCTAAAATTCCTTTTACTGGTCGAGATTAGACGTAAAAAGTATGTACTTGTACCACAAATCGTGAACACAATGGGAACAAAATGTTAGCTGTGAGTCGGGCAACGTTGATTCGATACGATTTTAACATTTTTCAATAGGATGTTATCAAGTGTGATTTTTCACTGTCTTGCAGGCATCTGAAGTAGAAACATTCACAGACTTGCAGGCTGTTTATTCGGTTGTCACTATTTCGTTATCGAAATAACACAAGCACACAAACTTCATACACTGTAGAACATAAAGGATACACATTCATGAAAATTCGCCAATTAGAATAAAATGTGCAACACATAAAGGATGAAATTGCGCAAAGGTAAGAGCTAGATCAGGCTTCATTTTCGACACACTATTACTCCAAGATTGTATGTTGTCGACCTTGTTATAGTTAATTTCAATTCAAGTGTGAGGGCCGCAGTAGTCTCTTTAAGCTTTATCTAAATCGTTATTTGTAATAAGGTTGTAATCAGGTAAGACAATGTTTTCACAATAACTGTTGCCATCAAACTATTTTAAATATGATTCCATTATATATTCAATAGCGATAAAAAACAAAAACAAAAAAAACAAAAACAAAAGGCGCATGAGGTTGGACACTAAAACACGTTCAGAAGATGTTTCTGTTACCTCCGTAACGAGCTCTAGCTTTTTGTTTAGCCATGTCTTTGAGTTCGTATCCCGCTTGCGGACACTGATATAAATCAATCAACACCTCATACACGCTAAAAATCTCTTTTACTGGTCGAGATTAGACGTGAAAAGTATGAACTTGTACCACAAACTGTGAACACAATGGGAACAAAATGTTAGCTAAGAGCGGGCAACGTTGATTCTATACGAGTTGATCACTTTTGAATAGTATGTTATCAAGTGTGATTTTTCACTGTTTTGCAGGCATCTGAAGTAAAAACATTCACGGACTTGCAGGCTGTTTATTTTGTTGTAATTATTTCCTTATCAAAATACCACAAGCACACAAACCTCATGCACAATAGAACATAAAGGATACGTCTTTATAAAAATTATCCAATTAGATAAAAATGTGCAACACTTTTAAGCTTTATCTAAAGCGATAGTTATTTGAAATAAAGTTGTTAACAGGTAAGACAGTGTTTACTCGATACCTGTTGTATAAATATTTAATGGTAATAAAAACAGAAACAAAAGGTATTGAGATTGGACACTAAAAACACGTCCAGAAGATGTTATTGTTGACTCCATAACGAGCGCTAGCTTTATGTTTAGCCATGTCTTGGAGTTCGAATCCCTCTAGCGGACACTGATATAAATCAATCGATTATGCAGTTAGATGAATGTAAACTGAAAAGTCTGGAGCCATGCGCAGTTTCAATGTAGCACAAACTGTTGTTACATATGTGTCGCTAAAAATCTCTTTTACTGGTCGAGATTAGACGTGAAAAGTATGTACTTGTACCACAAATTGTGAACACAATGGGAACAAAATGTTAGCTAAGAGTCGGGCAACGTTGATTCTATACGAGTTTATCACTTTTGAATAGTATGTTATCAAGTGTGATTTTTCACTGTTTTGCAGGCATCTGAAGTAGAAACATTCACGGACTTGCAGGCTGTTTATTTGGTTGTCACTATTTTGTTATCAAAATAACACAAGCACACAAACCTCATACACACTAGAACATAAAGGATACACCTTTATGAAAATTTGCCAATTAGAATAAAACGTGCAACACATAAAGGATGAAATTGCGCAAAGGTAAGAACTAGATCAGGCTTCATTTTCGACACACTTTTACTCCAAGAATGTATGTCGTCGACCTTATTATAGAATATTTCAATTCAAGTGTGAGGTCCGTAGTAGTCTCTTTAGGCTTTATCCAGAGTGATAGTTATTTGTAATAAAGTTGTTCACAGGAAAGACGGTGTTTTCTGGATAACTGTTGCCGTCAAACTTTTCAAATATGATTCCATTATATATTCAATAGCGATAAAAAAAAAATAAAAAAAAAACAGAAACAAAAGTTGCATGAAGTTGGACACAAAAAACACATCCAGAAGATGTTTCTGTTGACTCCATAACAAGCGCTAGCTTTTTGTTTAGCCATGTCTTGGAGTTCGAATCCCTCTAGAGGACACTGATATAAATCAATAGATTTTGCAGTTAGATAAATGTAAACTGAAAAGTCTGGAGCCATGCGCAGTTTCAATTGTAGCGCAAACTGTTGTTACATTTGTGTCGCTAAAATTCCTTTTACTGGTCGAGGTTAGACGAGAAAAGTATGTACTTGTACCACAAATTGTGAAGACAATGGGAACAAAATGTTAGCTGTGAGTCGGGCAACGTTGATTCGATACGATTTTAACATTTTTGAATAGTATGTTATCAAGTGTGATTTTTCACTGTCTTGCAGGCATCTGAAGTAGAAACATTCACGGACTTGCAGGCTGTTTATTTGGTTGTCACTATTTCGTTATCGAAATAACACAAGCACACAAATTTCATACAGATTAGAACATAAAGGATACACCTTCATGAAAATTCGCCAATTAGAATAAAATGTGCAACACATAAAGGATGTAATTGCGCAAAGGTAAGAGCTAGATCAGGCTTCATTTTCGACACACTATTACTCCAAGATTGTATGTTGTCGACCTTGTTATAGTTAATTTCAATTCAAGTGTGAGGGCCGCAGTAGTCTCTTTAAGCTTTATCTAAATCGTTATTTGTAATAAGGTTGTTAACAGGTAAGACAATGTTTTCACAATAACTGTTGCCATCAAACTATTTTAAATATGATTCCATTATATATTCAATAGCGATAAAAAAAAAAACAAAAACAAAAAAACAAAATGCGCATGAGGTTGGACACTAAAACACGTTCAGGAGATGTTTCTGTTACCTCCGTAACGAGCTCTAGCTTTTTGTTTAGCCATGTCTTTGAGTTCGTATCCTGCTTGCGGACACTGATATAAATCTATCGAAACCTCATACACGCTAAAAATCTCTTTTACTGGTCGAGATTAGACGTGAAAAGCATGTACTTGTACCACAAACTGTGCACACAATGGGAACAAAATGTTAGCTAAGAGTCGGGCAACGTTGATTCTATACGAGTTGATCACTTTTGAATAGTATGTTAACAAAGTGTGATTTTTCACTGTTTTGCAGGCATCTGAAGTAGAAACATTCACGGACTTGCAGGCTGTTTATTTGGTTGTCACTATTTCGTTATCGAAATAACACAAGCACACAAACCTCATACACACTAGAACATAAAGGATACGTCTTTATAAAAATTATCCAATTAGATAAAAATGTGCAACAGTTTTAAGCTTTATCTAGAGCGATAGTTATTTGAAAAAAAGTAAGACGGTGTTTACTCGATAACTGTTGCATAAATATTTAATGGTAATAAAAACAGAAACAAAAGGTATTGAGATTGGACACTAAAAACACGTCCAGAAGATGTTACTGTTGACTCCATAACGAGCGCTAGCTTTATGTTTAGCCATGTCTTGGAGTTCGAATCCCTCTAGCGGACACTGATATAAATCAATCGATTTTGCAGTTAGATGAATGTAAACTGAAACGTCTGGAGCCATGCGCAGTTTCAATGTAGCACAAACTGTTGTAACATATGTGTCGCTAAAAATCTCTTTTACTGGTCGAGATTAGACGTGAAAAGTATGTACTTGTACCACAAACTGTGAACACAATGGGAACAAAATGTTAGCTGAGAGTCTGGCAACGTTGATTCGATACGATTTTAACATTTTTGAATAGTATGTTATCAAGTGTGATTTTTCACTGTCTTGCAGGCATCTGAAGTAGAAACATTCACGGACTTGCAGGCTGTTTATTTGGTTGTCACTATTTTGTTATCAAAATAACACAAGCACACAAACCTCATACACACTAGAACATAAAGGATACACCTTTATGAAAATTCGCCAATTAGAATAAAACGTGCAACACATAAAGGATGAAATTGCGCAAAGGTAAGAACTAGATCAGGCTTCATTTTCGACACTCTTTTACTCCAAGAATCTATGTCGTCAACCTTATTATAGAATATTTCAATTCAAGTGTGAGGGCCGTAGTAGTCTCTTTAAGCTTTATCCAGAGTGATAGTTATTTGTAATAAAGTTGTTCACAGGAAAGACGGTGTTTTCTCGATAACTGTTGTCGTCAAACTATTTCAAATATGATTCCATTATATATTCAATAGCGATAAAAAAAAAAACTAAAAAAAAAACAGAAACAAAAGTTGCATGAAGTTGGACACAAAAACACATCCAGAAGATGTTTCTGTTGACTCCATAACAAGCGCTAGCTTTTTGTTTAGCCATGTCTTGGAGTTCGAATCCCTCTAGCGGACACTGATATAAATCAATCGATTTTGCAGTTAGATGAATGTAAACTGAAAAGTCTGGAGCCATGCGCAGTTTCAATGTAGCGCAAACTGTTGTTACATTTGTGTCGCTAAAATTCCTTTTACTGGTCGAGATTAGACGTAAAAAGTATGTACTTGTACCACAAATCGTGAACACAATGGGAACAAAATGTTAGCTGTGAGTCGGGCAACGTTGATTCGATACGATTTTAACATTTTTGAATAGTATGTTATCAAGTGTGATTTTTCACTGTCTTGCAGGCATCTGAAGTAGAAACATTCACGGACTTGCAGGCTGTTTATTTGGTTGTCACTATTTCGTTATCGAAATAACACAAGCACACAAACCTCATACACACTAGAACATAAAGGATACACCTTCATGAAAATTCGCCAATTAGAATAAAATGTGCAACACATAAAGGATGTAATTGCGCAAAGGTAAGAGCTAGATCAGGCTTCATTTTCGACACACTATTACTCCAAGATTGTATGTTGTCGACCTTGTTATAGTTAATTTCTATTCAATTGTGAGGGCCGAAGTAGTCTCTTTAAGCTTTATCTAAATCGTTATTTGTAATAAGGTTGTTAACAGGTAAGACAATGTTTTCACAATAACTGTTGCCATCAAACTATTTAAAATATGATTCCATTATATATTCAATAGCGATAAAAAAAAAACAAACAAAAAAAATAAAACAAAAGGCGCATGAGGTTGGACACTAAAACACGTTCAGAATATGTTTCTGTAGACTCCGTAACGTGCTCTAGCTTTTTGTTTAGCCATGTCTTTGAGTTTGTATCCCGCTTGCGGACACTGATATAAATCAATCGAAACCTCATACACGCTAAAAATCTCTTTTACTGGTCGAGATTAGACGTGAAAAGTATGTACTTGTACCACAAATTGTGAACACAATGGGAACAAAATGTTAGCTGAGAGTCTGGCAACGTTGATTCGATACGATTTTAACACTTTTGAATAGTATGTTATCAAGTGTGATTTTTCACTGTCTTGCAGGCATCTGAAGTAGAAACATTCACGGACTTGCAGGCTGTTTATTTTGTTGTCACTATTTTGTTATCGAAATAACACAAGCACACAAACCTCATACACACTAGAACATAAAGGATACACCTTTATGAAAATTTGCCAATTAGAATAAAACGTGCAACACATAAAGGATGAAATTGCGCAAAGGTAAGAACTAGATCAGGCTTCATTTTCGACACTCTTTTACTCCAAGAATCTATGTCGTCAACCTTATTATAGAATATTTCAATTCAAGTGTGAGGGCCGTAGTAGTCTCTTTAAGCTTTATCCAGAGTGATAGTTATTTGTAATAAAGTTGTTCACAGGAAAGACGGTGTTTTCTCGATAACTGTTGTCGTCAAACTATTTCAAATATGATTCCATTAAATATTCAATAGCGATAAAAAAAACAAAACTAAAAAAAAACAGAAACAAAAGTTGCATGAAGTTGGACACAAAAACACATTCAGAAGATGTTTCTGTTGACTCCATAACAAGCGCTAGCTTTTTGTTTAGCCATGTCTTGGAGTTCGAATCCCTCTAGCGGACACTGATATAAATCAATCGATTTTGCAGTTAGATGAATGTAAACTGAAAAGTCTGGAGCCATGCGCAGTTTCAATGTAGCGCAAACTGTTGTTACATTTGTGTCGCTAAAATTCCTTTTACTGATCGAGATTAGACGTGAAAAGTATGTACTTGTACCACAAATTGTGAACACAATGGGAACAGATTGTTAGCTGTGAGTCGGGCAACGTTGATTCGATACGATTTTAACATTTTTGAATAGTATGTTATCAAGTGTGATTTTTCACTGTCTTGCAGGCATCTGAAGTAGAAACATTCACGGACTTGCAGGCTGTTTATTTGGTTGTCACTATTTCGTTATCGAAATAACACAAGCAAACAAACCTCATACACAGTAGAACATAAAGGATACACCTTCATGAAAATTCGCCAATTAGAATAAAATGTGCAACACATAAAGGATGAAATTGCGCAAAGGAAAGAGCTAGATCAGGCTTAATTTTCGACACACTATTACTCCAAGACTGTATGTTGTCGACCTTGTTATAGTTAATATCAATTCAATTGTGAGGGCCGCAGTAGTCTCTTTAAGCTTTATCTAAATCGTTATTTGTAATAAGGTTGTTAACAGGTTAGACAATGTTTTCACAATAACTGTTGCCATCAAACTATTTCAAATATGATTCCATTATATATTCAATAGCGATAAAAAAAAACAAACAAAAAAAACAAAAGGCGCATGAGGTTGGACACTAAACACGTCCAGAAGATGTTTCTGTTGACTCCGTAACGAGCTCTAGCTTTTTGTTTAGCCATGTCTTTGAGTTCGTATCCCGCCTGCGGACACTGATATAAAGCAATCGAAACCACATACACGCTAAAAATCTCTTTCACTGGTCGAGATTAGACGTGAAAAGTATGTACTTGTACCACAAACTGTGAACACAATGGGAACAAAATGTTAGCTGAGAGTCTGGCAACGTTGATTCGATACGATTTTAACACTTTTGAATAGTATGTTATCAAGTGTGATTTTTCACTGTCTTGCAGGCATCTGAAGTAGAAACATTCACGGACTTGCAGGCTGTTTATTTGGTTGTCACTATTTCGTTATCGAAATAACACAAGCACACAAACCTCATACACAGTAGAACATAAAGGATACACCTTCATAAAAATTCGCCAATTAGAATAAAATGTGCAACACTTAAGGGATGTAATTGCGCAAAGGTAAGAGCTAGATCAGGCTTCATTTTCGACACACTATTACTCCAAGATTGTATGTTGTCGACCTTGTTATAGTTAATTTCAATTCAATTGTGAGGGCCGCAGTAGTCTCTTTAAGCTTTATCTAATTCGTTATTTGTAATAAAGATGTTAACAGGTAAGACAATGTTTTCACAATAACTGTTGCCATCAAACTATTTTAAATATGATTCCATTATATATTCAATAGCGATAAAAAAAAACAAAAACAAAAAACAAAAGGCGCATGAGCTTGGCCACTAAAACACGTTCAGAAGATGTTTCTGTAGACTCCGTAACGAGCTCTAGCTTTTTGTTTAGACATGTCTTTCAGTTTGTATCCCGCTTGCGGACACTGATATAAATCAATCGAAACCTCATACACGCTAAAAATCTCTTTTACTGGTCGAGATTAGACGTGAAAAGTATGTACTTGTACCACAAATTGTGAACACAATGGGAACAAAATGTTAGCTGTGAGTCGGGCAACGTTGATTCGATACGATTTTAACATTTTTGAATAGTATGTTATCAAGTGTGATTTTTCACTGTCTTGCAGGCATCTGAAGTAGAAACATTCACGGACTTGCAGGCTGTTTATTTGGTTGTCACTATTTCGTTATCGAAATAACACAATCACACAAACCTCATACACACTAGAACATAAAGGATACACCTTCATGAAAATTCGCCAATTAGAATAAAATATCAACACATAAAGGATGAAATTGCGCAAAGGTAAGAGCTAGATCAGGCTTCATTTTAGACACACTATTACTCCAAGACTGTATGTTGTCGACCTTGTTATAGTTAATTTCAATTCAATTGTGAGGGCCGCAGTAGTCTCTTTAAGCTTTATCTAAATCGTTATTTGTAATAAGGTTGTTAACAGGTAAGACAATGTTTTCACAATAACTGTTGCCATCAAACTATTTTAAATATGATTCCATTATATATTGAATAGCGATAAAAAAAAAACAAAAGGCGCATGAGGTTGGACACTAAAACACGTCCAGAAGATGTTTCTGTTGACTCCGTAAAAAGCGCTAGCTTTATGTTTAGCCATGTCTTGGAGTTCGAATCCCTCTAGCGGACACTGATATAAATCAATCGATTTTGCAGTTAGATGAATGTAAACTGAAAAGTCTGGAGCCATGCGCAGTTTCAATGTAGCACAAACTGTTGTAACATATGTGTCGCTAAAAATCTCTTTTACTGGTCGAGATTAGACGTGAAAAGTATGTACTTGTACCACAAACTGTGAACACAATGGGAACAAAATGTTAGCTGAGAGTCTGGCAACGTTGATTCGATACGATTTTAACATTTTTGAATAGTATGTTATCAAGTGTGATTTTTCACTGTCTTGCAGGCATCTGAAGTAGAAACATTCACGGACTTGCAGGCTGTTTATTTTGTTGTCACTATTTCGTTATCAAAATAACACAAGCACACAAACCTCATACACACTAGAACATAAAGGATACACCTTTATGAAAATTCGCCAATTAGAATAAAACGTGCAACACATAAAGGATGAAATTGCGCAAAGGTAAGAACTAGATCAGGCTTCATTTTCGACACTCTTTTACTCCAAGAATCTATGTCGTCAACCTTATTATAGAATATTTCAATTCAAGTGTGAGGGCCGTAGTAGTCTCTTTAAGCTTTATCCAGAGTGATAGTTATTTGTAATAAAGTTGTTCACAGGAAAGACGGTGTTTTCTCGATAACTGTTGTCGTCAAACTATTTCAAATATGATTCCATTATATATTCAATAGCGATAAAAAAAAACTAAAAAAAAAACAGAAACAAAAGTTGCATGAAGTTGGACACAAAAACACATCCAGAAGATGTTTCTGTTGACTCCATAACAAGCGCTAGCTTTTTGTTTAGCCATGTCTTGGAGTTCGAATCCCTCTAGCGGACACTGATATAAATCAATCGATTTTGCAGTTAGATGAATGTAAACTGAAAAGTCTGGAGCCATGCGCAGTTTCAATGTAGCGCAAACTGTTGTTACATTTGTGTCGCTAAAATTCCTTTTACTGGTCGAGATTAGACGTAAAAAGTATGTACTTGTACCACAAATCGTGAACACAATGGGAACAAAATGTTAGCTGTGAGTCGGGCAACGTTGATTCGATACGATTTTAACATTTTTGAATAGTATGTTATCAAGTGTGATTTTTCACTGTCTTGCAGGCATCTGAAGTAGAAACATTCACGGACTTGCAGGCTGTTTATTTGGTTGTCACTATTTCGTTATCGAAATAACACAAGCACACAAACCTCATACACATTAGAACATAAAGGATACACCTTCATGAAAATTCGCCAATTAGAATAAAATGTGCAACACATAAAGGATGTAATTGCGCAAAGGTAAGAGCTAGATCAGGCTTCATTTTCGACACACTATTACTCCAAGATTGTTTGTTGTCGACCTTGTTATAGTTAATTTCTATTCAATTGTGAGGGCCGAAGTAGTCTCTTTAAGCTTTATCTAAATCGTTATTTGTAATAAGGTTGTTAACAGGTAAGACAATGTTTTCACAATAACTGTTGCCATCAAACTATTTAAAATATGATTCCATTATATATTCAATAGCGATAAAAAAAAAACAAACAAAAAAAATAAAACAAAAGGCGCATGAGGTTGGACACTAAAACACGTTCAGAAGATGTTTCTGTAGACTCCGTAACGTGCTCTAGCTTTTTGTTTAGCCATGTCTTTGGGTTTGTATCCCGCTTGCGGACACTGATATAAATCAATCGAAACCTCATACACGCTAAAAATCTCTTTTACTGGTCGAGATTAGACGTGAAAAGTATGTACTTGTACCACAAATTGTGAACACAATGGGAACAAAATGTTAGCTGAGAGTCTGGCAACGTTGATTCGATACGATTTTAACACTTTTGAATAGTATGTTATCAAGTGTGATTTTTCACTGTCTTTCAGGCATCTGAAGTAGAAACATTCACGGACTTGCAGGCTGTTTATTTTGTTGTCAAAATAGCACAAGCACACAAACCTCATACACACTAGAACATAAAGGATACACCTTTATGAAAATTTGCCAATTAGAATAAAACGTGCAACACATAAAGGATGAAATTGCGCAAAGGTAAGAACTAGATCAGGCTTCATTTTCGACACTCTTTTACTCCAAGAATCTTTGTCGTCAACCTTATTATAGAATATTTCAATTCAAATGTGAGGGCCGTAGTAGTCTCTTTAAGCTTTATCCAGAGTGATAGTTATTTGTAATAAAGTTGTTCACAGGAAAGACGGTGTTTTCTCGATAACTGTTGTCGTCAAACTATTTCAAATATGATTCCATTAAATATTCAATAGCGATAAAAAAAACAAAACTAAAAAAAAACAGAAACAAAAGTTGCATGAAGTTGGACACAAAAACACATTCAGAAGATGTTTCTGTTGACTCCATAACAAGCGCTAGCTTTTTGTTTAGCCATGTCTTGGAGTTCGAATCCCTCTAGCGGACACTGATATAAATCAATCGATTTTGCAGTTAGATGAATGTAAACTGAAAAGTCTGGAGCCATGCGCAGTTTCAATGTAGCGCAAACTGTTGTTACATTTGTGTCGCTAAAATTCCTTTTACTGATCGAGATTAGACGTGAAAAGTATGTACTTGTACCACAAATTGTGAACACAATGGGAACAGATTGTTAGCTGTGAGTCGGGCAACGTTGATCCGATACGATTTTAACATTTTTGAATAGTATGTTATCAAGTGTGATTTTTCACTGTCTTGCAGGCATCTGAAGTAGAAACATTCACGGACTTGCAGGCTGTTTATTTGGTTGTCACTATTTCGTTATCGAAATAACACAAGCAAACAAACCTCATACACAGTAGAACATAAAGGATACACCTTCATAAAAATTCGCCAATTAGAATAAAATGTGCAACACATAAAGGATGAAATTGCGCAAAGGAAAGAGCTAGATCAGGCTTAATTTTCGACACACTATTACTCCAAGACTGTATGTTGTCGACCTTGTTATAGTTAATATCAATTCAATTGTGAGGGCCGCAGTAGTCTCTTTAAGCTTTATCTAAATCGTTATTTGTAATAAGGTTGTTAACAGGTTAGACAATGTTTTCACAATAACTGTTGCCATCAAACTATTTCAAATATGATTCCATTATATATTCAATAGCGATAAAAAAAAACAAACAAAAAAAACAAAAGGCGCATGAGGTTGGACACTAAACACGTCCAGAAGATGTTTCTGTTGACTCCGTAACGAGCTCTAGCTTTTTGTTTAGCCATGTCTTTGAGTTCGTATCCCGCCTGCGGACACTGATATAAAGCAATCGAAACCACATACACGCTAAACATCTCTTTCACTGGTCGAGATTAGACGTGAAAAGTATGTACTTGTACCACAAACTGTGAACACAATGGGAACAAAATGTTAGCTGTGAGTCGGGCAACGTTGATTCGATACGATTTTAACACTTTTGAATAGTATGTTATCAAGTGTGATTTTTCACTGTCTTGCAGGCATCTGAAGTAGAAACATTCACGGACTTGCAGGCTGTTTATTTGGTTGTCACTATTTCGTTATCGAAATAACACAAGCACACAAACCTCATACACAGTAGAACATAAAGGATACACCTTCATGAAAATTCGCCAATTAGAATAAAATGTGCAACACTTAAGGGATGTAATTGCGCAAAGGTAAGAGCTAGATCAGGCTTCATTTTCGACACACTATTACTCCAAGATTGTATGTTGTCGACCTTGTTATAGTTAATTTCAATTCAATTGTGAGGGCCGCAGTAGTCTCTTTAAGCTTTATCTAATTCGTTATTTGTAATAAAGTTGTTAACAGGTAAGACAATGTTTTCACAATAACTGTTGCCATCAAACTATTTTAAATATGATTCCATTATATATTCAATAGCGATAAAAAAAACAAAAACAAAAAACAAAAGGCGCATGAGCTTGGCCACTAAAACACGTTCAGAAGATGTTTCTGTAGACTCCGTAACGAGCTCTAGCTTTTTGTTTAGACATGTCTTTGAGTTTGTATCCCGCTTGCGGACACTGATATAAATCAATCGAAACCTCATACACGCTAAAAATCTCTTTTACTGGTCGAGATTAGACGTGAAAAGTATGTACTTGTACCACAAATTGTGAACACAATGGGAACAAAATGTTAGCTGTGAGTCGGGCAACGTTGATTCGATACGATTTTAACATTTTTGAATAGTATGTTATCAAGTGTGATTTTTCACTGTCTTGCAGGCATCTGAAGTAGAAACATTCACGGACTTGCAGGCTGTTTATTTGGTTGTCACTATTTCGTTATCGAAATAACACAAGCACACAAACCTCATACACACTAGAACATAAAGGATACACCTTCATGAAAATTCGCCAATTAGAATAAAATATCAACACATAAAGGATGAAATTGCGCAAAGGTAAGAGCTAGATCAGGCTTCATTTTAGACACACTATTACTCCAAGACTGTATGTTGTCGACCTTGTTATAGTTAATTTCAATTCAATTGTGAGGGCCGCAGTAGTCTCTTTAAGCTTTATCTAAATCGTTATTTGTAATAAGGTTGTTAACAGGTAAGACAATGTTTTCACAATAACTGTTGCCATCAAACTATTTTAAATATGATTCCATTATATATTGAATAGCGATAAAAAAAAAACAAAAGGCGCATGAGGTTGGACACTAAAACACGTCCAGAAGATGTTTCTGTTGACTCCGTAAAAAGCGCTAGCTTTATGTTTAGCCATGTCTTGGAGTTCGAATCCCTCTAGCGGACACTGATATAAATCAATCGATTTTGCAGTTAGATGAATGTAAACTGAAAAGTCTGGAGCCATGCGCAGTTTCAATGTAGCACAAACTGTTGTAACATATGTGTCGCTAAAAATCTCTTTTACTGGTCGAGATTAGACGTGAAAAGTATGTACTTGTACCACAAACTGTGAACACAATGGGAACAAAATGTTAGCTGAGAGTCTGGCAACGTTGATTCGATACGATTTTAACATTTTTGAATAGTATGTTATCAAGTGTGATTTTTCACTGTCTTGCAGGCATCTGAAGTAGAAACATTCACGGACTTGCAGGCTGTTTATTTGGTTGTCACTATTTCGTTATCAAAATAACACAAGCACACAAACCTCATACACACTAGAACATAAAGGATACACCTTTATGAAAATTTGCCAATTAGAATAAAACGTGCAACACATAAAGGATGAAATTGCGCAAAGGTAAGAACTAGATCAGGCTTCATTTTCGACACTCTTTTACTCCAAGAATCTTTGTCGTCAACCTTATTATAGAATATTTCAATTCAAGTGTGAGGGCCGTAGTAGTCTCTTTAAGCTTTATCCAGAGTGATAGTTATTTGTAATAAAGTTGTTCACAGGAAAGACGGTGTTTTCTCGATAACTGTTGTTGTCAAACTATTTCAAATATGATTCCATTAAATATTCAATAGCGATAAAAAAAACAAAACTAAAAAAAAACAGAAACAAAAGTTGCATGAAGTTGGACACAAAAACACATCCAGAAGATGTTTCTGTTGACTCCATAACAAGCGCTAGCTTTTTGTTTAGCCATGTCTTGGAGTTCGAATCCCTCTAGCGGACACTGATATAAATCAATCGATTTTGCAGTTAGATGAATGTAAACTGAAAAGTCTGGAGCCATGCGCAGTTTCAATGTAGCGCAAACTGTTGTTACATTTGTGTCGCTAAAATTCCTTTTACTGGTCGAGATTAGACGTGAAAAGTATGTACTTGTACCACAAATTGTGACCACAATGGGAACAAAATGTTAGCTGAGAGTCTGGCAACGTTGATAAGATACGATTTTAACATTTTTGAATAGTATGTTATCAAGTGTGATTTTTCACTGTTTTGCAGGCATCTGAAGTAGAAACATTCACGGACTTGCAGGCTGTTTATTTGGTTGTCACTATTTCGTTATCGAAATAACACAAGCAAACAAACCTCATACACAGTAGAACATAAAGGATACACCTTCATGAAAATTCGCCAATTAGAATAAAATGTGCAACACATAAAGGATGAAATTGCGCAAAGGAAAGAGCTAGATCAGGCTTAATTTTCGACACACTATTACTCCAAGACTGTATGTTGTCGACCTTGTTATAGTTAATTTCAATTCAATTGTGAGGGCCGCAGTAGTCTCTTTAAGCTTTATCTAAATCGTTATTTGTAATAAGGTTGTTAACAGGTTAGACAATGTTTTCACAATAACTGTTGCCATCAAACTATTTCAAATATGATTCCATTATATATTCAATAGCGATAAAAAAAAAACAAACAAAAAAAAAACAAAAGGCGCATGAGGTTGGACACTAAACACGTTCAGAAGATGTTTCTGTTGACTCCGTAACGAGCTCTAGCTTTTTGTTTAGCCATGTCTTTGAGTTCGTATCCCGCCTGCGGACACTGATATAAATCAATCGAAACCACATACACGCTAAAAATCTCTTTCACTGGTCGAGATTAGACGTGAAAAGTATGTACTTGTACCACAAACTGTGAACACAATGGGAACAAAATGTTAGCTAAGAGTCGGGCAACGTTGATTCGATACGATTTTAACATTTTTGAATAGTATGTTATCAAGTGTGATTTTTCACTGTCTTGCAGGCATCTGAAGTAGAAACATTCACGGACTTGCAGGCTGTTTATTTGGTTGTCACTATTTCGTTATCGAAATAACACAAGCACACAAACCTCATACACAGTAGAACATAAAGGATACACCTTCATGAAAATTCGCCAATTAGAATAAAATGTGCAACACTTAAGGGATCTAATTGCGCAAAGGTAAGAGCTAGATCAGGCTTCATTTTCGACACACTATTACTCCAAGATTGTATGTTGTCGACCTTGTTATAGTTAATTTCAATTCAATTGTGAGGGCCGCAGTAGTCTCTTTAAGCTTTATCTAATTCGTTATTTGTAATGAAGTTGTTAACAGGTAAGACAATGTTTTCACAATAACTGTTGCCATCAAACTATTTTAAATATGATTCCATTATATATTCAATAGCGATAAAAAAAACAAAAACAAAAAACAAAAGGCGCATGAGCTTGGCCACTAAAACACGTTCAGAAGATGTTTCTGTAGACTCCGTAACGAGCTCTAGCTTTTTGTTTAGACATGTCTTTGAGTTTGTATCCCGCTTGCGGACACTGATATAAATCAATCGAAACCTCATACACGCTAAAAATCTCTTTTACTGGTCGAGATTAGACGTGAAAAGTATGTACTTGTACCACAAATTGTGAACACAATGGGAACAAAATGTTAGCTGTGAGTCGGGCAACGTTGATTCGATACGATTTTAACATTTTTGAATAGTGTGTTATCAAGTGTGATTTTTCACTGTCTTGCAGGCATTTGAAGTAGAAACATTCACGGACTTGCAGGCTGTTTATTTGGTTGTCACTATTTCGTTATCGAAATAACACAAGCACACAAACCTCATACACACTAGAACATAAAGGATACACCTTCATGAAAATTCGCCAATTAGAATAAAATATCAACACATAAAGGATGAAATTGCGCAAAGGTAAGAGCTAGATCAGGCTTCATTTTAGACACACTATTACTCCAAGACTGTATGTTGTCGACCTTGTTATAGTTAATTTCAATTCAATTGTGAGGGCCGCAGTAGTCTCTTTAAGCTTTATCTAAATCGTTATTTGTAATAAGGTTGTTAACAGGTAAGACAATGTTTTCACAATAACTGTTGCCATCAAACTATTTTAAATATGATTCCATTATATATTCAATAGCGATAAAAAAAAACAAAAGGCGCATGAGGTTGGACACTAAAACACGTCCAGAAGATGTTTCTGTTGACTCCGTAAAAAGCGCTAGCTTTATGTTTAGCCATGTCTTGGAGTTCGAATCCCTCTAGCGGACACTGATATAAATCAATCGATTTTGCAGTTAGATGAATGTAAACTGAAAAGTCTGGAGCCATGCGCAGTTTCAATGTAGCACAAACTGTTGTAACATATGTGTCGCTAAAAATCTCTTTTACTGGTCGAGATTAGACGTGAAAAGTATGAACTTGTACCACAAACTGTGAACACAATGGGAACAAAATGTTAGCTAAGAGTCGGGCAACGTTGATTCTATACGAGTTTAACACTTATGAATAGTATGTTATCAAGTGTGATTTTCACTGTCTTGCAGTCATCTGAAGTAGAAACATTCACGGACTTGCAGGCTGTTTATTTGGTTGTCACTATTTTGTTATCAAAATACCACAAGCACACAAACCTCCTACACACTAGAACATAAAGGATACATCTTTATAAAAAATTATCAAATTAGATAAAAAAGCGCAACACTTTAAAGCTTTATCAAAAGCGATAGTTATTTAAAATAAGTTGTTAACAGGTAAGACGGTTTTTACTCGATAACTTTTACCATAAATATTTAATGGTAATAAAAACAGAAACAAAAGGTTCTGAGATTGGCCACTAAAAACACGTCCAGAAGATGTTACTGTTGACTCCATAACGAGCGCTAGCTTTATGTTTAGCCATGTCTTGGAATTGGAATCCCTCTAGTGGAGACTGATATAAATTAATCTATTTTGCAGTTAGATGAATGTAAACTGAAACGTCTGGAGCCATGCGCAGTTTCAATGTAGCACAAACTGTTGTTACATTTGTGTCGCTAAAAATCTCTTTTACTGGTCGAGATTAGACGTGAAAAGTATGTACTTGTACCACAAATTGTGAACACAATGGGAACAAAATGTTAGCTGAGAGTCGGGCAACGTTGATTCGATACGATTTTAACACTTTTAAATAGTATGTTATCAAGTGTGATTTTTCATTGTCTTGCAGGCATATGAAGTAGAAACATTCACGGACTTGCAGGCTGTTTATTTTGTTGTGATTATTTCCTTATCAAAATACCACAAGCACACAAACCTCATACACACTAGAACATAAAGGGTATATCTTTATAAAAATTATCCAATTAGACAAAAATTTACAATACTTTAAAGCTTTATCTAGGGCGATAGTTATTTGAAATAAGGTTGTTCACAGGTAAGACGGTGTTTACTCGATAATTGTTGCCATCAAAATATTTCAAATATGATTCCGTTATATATTCAGTACCGATAAAAAAAACAAAAGGTGCATGAGGTTGGACACTAAAACACGTCCAGAAGATGTTGCTGTTGACTCCATAACGAGCGCTTGCTTTATGTTTAGCCATGTCTTGGAGTTCGAATCCTTCTAGCGGACACTGATATAATTCAATCGATTTTGCCATTCGATGAATGAAAAGTCTGAAGCCATGCGCAGTTTCAATGTAGCACAAACTGTTGTTACATTTGTGTTGCTAAATATTTCTTTTACTGGTCGAGATTAGACGTGAAAAGTATGTACTTGTACCACAAATTGTGACCACTATGGGAACAAAATGTTAGCCGAGAGTCGGGCAACGTTGATTCGATACGATTTTAACACTTTTGAATAGTATCATATCAAGTGTGATTTTTCACTGTCTTTCAGGCATCTGAAGTAGAAACATTCACAGACTTGCAGGCTGTTTATTTTGTTGTGACTGTTTTGTTATTGAAATACCACAAGCACACACACATCATACACAGTAGACCACAAAGGATACACATTTATGAAAATTCGCCAATCTATACTACTATATTAAAATAATAGACTCGAATTTTTTGTCTTTAATACCGAGAAATCGGAAGAATACTGTCTTTTGTTTTATATATTTTAAAGATAATTGGTACTTGAAGATTACCAATTTGTTTTTATTTTTTCTCAGTTAAGCTTCGCTAATTAATAATCAACGAAAATTCCTCAAAAATTCCCGGAAATCACTTGGATTTTTTGGATTTTACAATCTTGCGCTTGCGCAATACATTCACGCTAACGGGATCTTTAGTTTACGTTTCCACAATATCACATCTGCATGAATAAACTCAGAAATGATAATACATATACGGGTAAATTTTCATTGGACTTTTGCTATATATTCTGTTCATATATATTAATGATTTCTTATGAGAGAAAGTATAAAATAACAAATATACATTTCAAGTACATGTAAGTACTTAATTACTTTTGTCTTCGTGATGACAAAAAATATTTGATTACATGCGAAAAAGTTACACTATATTTGTTAGAGTGAAGATAGAATATGTTTTATCGTAAAAATGAATAATGTCCTACGGACCCAGTTATACAAAGAAAATACGTGTAGGTTGGTGAAAAGGTGTTGAATTCTTCCATTCTGTGGATTAAATTTTTTAGATAAAAGGTATTTGCAGTCTGAAAAAGGTTTGTTGTGATGAATTTGACTGTTATTTTCAAGGCAACTTCATTAACTTTCTCCATAATCGTTCCGGAGCGATTCTGCAATTTTCTGCTACATTACGGGTATAACGGAGGCATTCTAACTGTGGGGAGTGCCTTTCCCGAGACACAGTTAGATTTACCAAACTAGGGAAAGTGTAGTGAAATTAATACCATTATTGTAGGCTTATAGCTTTGTTATGCAAATTTCAATTATAAACTGTGTCGATGTACCTATTCGTAAGTGTCCGATATGCAATGTCAACCCGTGCACGCACGGGTCAAAGTCTAGTTAGAATAAAATGTGCAACACATGAAGAATGAAATTGCGCAAATGTAAGAACTAGATCAGGCTTCATTTTTGACACACTATTACTCTAAGAATGTATGTTGTCAACCTTATTATAGTTAATTTCAATTCATGTATGAGGGCTGCAGGAGTCACCTTAAGCTTTATATAGAGTGATAGTTATTTGAAATAAGGTTGTTAACATGTAAGACGGTGTTTACTCGATAACTGTTGCCGTCAAATTATTTCAAATATGATTCCGTTATATATTCAATACCGATAAGAAACAGAAGGTGCAAGAGGTAAGACACTAAACACATGTCCAGAAGTTGTTACTATTGACTCCATAACGAGCGCTAGTTTTATGTTTAGCTATGTCTTGGAGTTGTAATCCTTCTAACGGACACTGATATAAATCAATCGATTTTGCAGGTTAGATAAATGAAAACTAAAAAGTCTGAAGTCATGCTGCAGTTTCAATGTAGCAGCAAACTGTTGTTACATTGGTTTCCCTAAAAAAAAATTTTACTGGTCGTGATTAAACGTGAAACGTATGTACTTGTACCACACATTGTGAACACTATGGGAACAAATGTTAGATGAGAGTCGTGCAACGTTGATTCGATACGATTTTAACACTTTTGAATAGTATGTTATCAAGTGTGAGTTTTCATTGTCTTACAGGCATCTGAAGTAGAAACATTCACGGACTTGCAGGCTGTTTATTTTGTTGTGACTATTTCGTTATCAAAAGTACCACAAGCACACACACATCATACACTATAGGACATAAAGGATACACCTTTATTAAAATTCGCCAATTAGAATAAATGTGTAACACATAAAGGATGAAATTGCGCAAAGGTAAGAACAAGATCAGGCTTCATTTTCGACACTCTTTTTCTCCAAGAATGTATGTCGTCAACCTTATATAGTTAATTTCAATTCAAATGTTAAGGGCAAGAGGAGTCACCTTAACTTAAAATTTGCAACACTTCAAAGCTAATCCAGAGTAATAGTTATTTGAAATATGGTTGTTCACAGGTAAGACGGTGTTTACTCGATAACTTTTGCCATCAAACTATTTCAAATATGATTCCGTTATATATTCAATACCGATAAGAAACATAAGGTGCAAGAGGTTCGACACTAAAAGCATGTCCAGAAGTTGTTACTATTGACTCCATAACAAGCGCTAGCTTTATGTTTAGCCATGTCTTGGAGTTCGAATCCCTCTGGTGGACACTGATATAAATCTATCGATTTTGCAGTTAGATAAATGAAAACTGAAAAGTCTGAAGCCATGCGCAGTTTCAATGTAGCACAAACTGTTGTTACATATGTGTCGCTAAAAATTTCTTTTACTTGTCGGAATTAGACGTGAAAAGTATGTACTTGTACCACAAATTGTGAACACAATGGGAACGAAATGTTAGCTGAGAGTTGGGCAACGTTGATTCGATACGATTTTAACACTTTTAAAAAGTTTGTTATCAAGTGTGATTTTTCACTGTCTTTCAGGCATCTGAAGTAGCAACATTCACGAACTTGCATGCTTTTCATTTGTTTGTGACTGTTTGGTTATCAAAACACCATAAACACACAAACTTCATAGTACACAGTAGAGCACAAGTGATATCACAAGCACCAAACTTGATATAAGGCAGAGGAAGTGCAGAAATGACGCACTTGTTTGAAAATTATCCAATTAGAATGAATTAAAGTATGTAATTTTGCAAAGAAAAAAAAATGGAAGAGACTTTGATTGTTGACACTCTAATATTCTAATTATGTATTTTACCAACCTTCTTATAGGTAATTTCAATTCAAATGTGAGCGCAAAGGGGAATCCGTTAAAGACTGTTCTAAAGTGATAGTTATTTGAAATAAGATTGTTCATCGGCAAGACAGTGTTTACTCAATTACTGTTGCCATCTAGCTGTTGCTAATCAGGAAAAATTTTAATGTGTTCCCTTTTTGTATTCAACAGTCGATAAAAAAAAACCAACAAAAAAGACGCAAAAGCTTGGACACCAAAATTTCGCCCCGTAGATGGGACTGTTCATTTGATAACTAGCGCTAGCTATATGTTTTGCCATATCTTAACTTCTATCAGTCGATAATGACAAGAACCCCAGGGGCCATATCGCTCACCTGAGCAACAATAGGCATGATAAAATCAGCTTAATTGAGTCATCATACAACATATTTGGACAATATGGTATAATAAATGTCGACCCTTTATAAATAAAAATGTATTTTCCACCTGGTTGTTCTTATGTTTATAATCAAGTGCCATTTGAATATGATGATTCTATAGTCAAAATACATGTTGAGCATTGCAGATCTAAAGAAAGCTCTAAACAATTGCTTTCTTTAAGAAATAAATCTACATTAAACTTTAAACTCCTTGTTAGACCCAAGAATCGTCCAGACCCCAAAGTCTTAACATTTTACAAGAACATGTATGTGATAACATTTCAGGTTTTGTGAATAATTAAATTTTTATTCCTTAGTACAATGGGATGCCCAAAATTGGCCCCAACCGACTCCTCAGGATTTTGATTTTAAAAAATTTGAATCTACACTATCTGAAGTTGTTTCCGCTAAAGTTGCAGTTTTTTTAAGCAAATGGTTTTTAAGAATTTTTTTAACCTATTTATTCCTATTAAAAGTTCTCCATGTCGTGATCCAATTCTACCCTCGGAGATAATGAGTTAAACATATTTGAATTTATACAAGCTGAGGATTCTTTCACACAGGTTTCAGCTGTCCATGCTGATTGTTTTCTAAAAAGATTTTTGTTTAAAATTTACTTTATACATTCCTATGTTAAATTTCGACCTGCCGTTGTAGTCCCATCATACCTTCGGGGGTCATAATTTTCACATGAATCTGAATTTGAATCTACATTACCTGAGAATGCTTCCACATAAGTTTCAGCTTTTCTGGTTGATTGGTTTTCTAGAAGAATGTTTTTTTAAGGATTCACTCTAAATATTCCTATGTAAAAATTCGCCTTCCCGCCCCATTGTGGTCTCGCCCTACCCCGGGGAATCAGGATGTTCACAACTTTGAATCTATTATACTCTACCTGAGAATGCTTCCACATAAGTTTCAGCTTTGCTTGTTGAAAGGTTTCTGAGAAGATTTTAAAAGCTTTCCTCAATATATTCCTATGTAATTCGACGTCCCATCGTGGCTTCATCATAATTTTCACAACTTTGAATCCAAACTACCTTATGATGCCTCTACATAAGTTTCAGCTTTCCTGGCCAAATGTTTTTAATAAAAAAATTCACGAACATTTTCAATAATTTCTAGTTATTTTCCCTAGTAAGAGGGCGTGGTCCTTAGATGTAACAACTTTGAATCCTCCTTCCCTAATGATATTTGTGCTAAGGTTTGTAGAAATTGGCCCAGTGCCCCTTTGGAGAAGATGTTTGGAATGTGAAAAGTTTACGGGCAGATGAACACACAGACAGACAAACAGACGGACGACAGACAAAATGTGATAGAGACCTTATTGAGCTTTCAGCAAAGATGAACTTAAAACTAGATAATTTGAAGCTGAGTGCATCTTAACTCCTCATGAGGCTCATACAATTGTGAACCTATTTGGAACGAAATGTTAGTTGGGAGTTTGAAAACTTTGATGCAACACGATTGAAGTTAATTGAAACAGAATGTTAGCTGACTGTAGGAAAAGGCTTATGTTAAACGTGTTTAATAATTTTTTTATAGTAAAGTGTCATATGTGTTTTTCACTGTCCTTGCAGGCATCTGAAGTAGGAACATTCATTTCGGTAATAAAGTGCCCAAGCATACAAACTTTATGCACAGTAGAGTGTAAATGATACATTTTAATGAACAATTCCAGATAGAATTAAATGCACGTCACTTATATAACCTAAATTAGCAAAAGTAGGAAATGGATGAGAATATATTGTCAAAACTCCCTTATTTGGTTTTTTATTTCGACGACATCAATGTGCTTGCTTTTTAATTCGAATGTTAGTGCAATGACAAACACTTTAAGCTTGTTCGTCAGTGATATTTATTTGAAAAAAGGTATGTCCACAGAATGTCATCTTGCGATTTTCATTTTAAAGGGGCCTAAAGTTGATCCTTTATATTATGTATCTCCAAACAAAATAATTAACTCGTAAACCAATAGTTTTGGGCATTCAAAAGACCAATCTGACAAAGAGTCATACGTTTAGCTAAAGATTTTCAAACAGGACACAGAGTGCATCCACAAAATACTTTGCCTTGACGAAGTCAAATCGCGTAATCAAATTTTAATAATATTTTTAAGGAAAGGGTCTTTTCTGGTTTTCGACTTGTCAAACGTAAATATGATTAATTGTTCATTAAATCAAGATGAAAGGATATTAAAATAGTATATTTTACTTTCTTTTTTATTATGATACAACTTGGCATAGAAAAAGTAATCAATGTTTAGAATCTAACAAGGACTATATTTTTTGGCGTAATATTGGCGTAGGAAAATATCACACGTTTTGCAATTCAGAATGGCTGCAGATTAATGAGTCTGTTTTACCATTTTAAAACAATAACATTTATGTTGAATTTTTTTTTTACTAATGTGATCTGATACTTGGGTTTCAGAATATGTTTTTAAAATATGATCTGCCTATCAAATTATATTTTTATAAACTTTTTAACACTCCCGTTCTATACATTAATTTTTGTGAAAAAATCGCTAAAATAAGTTTTCTCTCTTATTAAAGGGTCAATATATTAGCTTTTCTGTCAATTTATTTATTTATATAAAGTCTTCATTATACATAAAAATTAGAAATATTTTATCATTGGAAGCATAAAAAAATAATCAAAATTTCTTCAAAATTTAAGAAAATTAGAGGATATACGGGCTAACCAATATCAATTTTAGTTGAAATATTTATTCCAATTTAGTAGTATAAGCTGATAGACATTCTGATATTCTATCATTTCATTGAAGAATAGAATCTTCAAATCTTAAACAAATGTCTACAGAACTACAAAGAACAACACTTATTTTTATCATCCTTTACGTTGAGGAAAACGGGCAGTAACCTTGACCTGACCTTTTCGTGAAAACAAAACAGGTCTAATTTGATTAAACTGATAAATTATTTGGTAATATGATCAGTTTGACTGTGTCAAAATTTCAGGAATTTCTTATTATAAGAAGTATGTTTGACAACGAGAAGACTCCTTCCTTAAATGTATTGTTAACCATTGAATTGTATAATTTTACATGGTTCATGATAGTAGTGAATTGCTACAATATTTGTTTATGAACTGATTGATATGTGTTTTTTAATTTGTAACCTCCTTTAAACTTCTAGAGATTCACTGTGGGGTGCTGTCTGGGAGGGAAACCTTCTTCGCCAGCAACTTTATTAATCTGTAAATGCCTTTGCAGGGGGAGAGTAGTCCGTATAAATAGATGTAAATTGCCTAAAACGGTGTAATCTAGTGTTGAAGATGTCGGAGGCTCAATCTAGACGGGCACTGGATAGTTTTGTTATTTAGTTTTACATTATTTATTTATTTGGATTTACCGAGTGGCCCTATTTATATTACCGACGTTCTTGGTAAAATTTTTCCACACCAAGGACTATTTGATAAATAATATAGTGATAGCCTTTAATAAATGGCTATCTTTCCCCTGTTATATAAAATTAATCGGTTTGCACCTAAATATTAACCAAGGTAAAATATTTTGGTGGTTTGGTTAATTACCGAGTCCACATAAATATTTACCAAGGTGGAGTTTGTGTGATTGGGTTGCTAAGTAAATCACCAAACATCACCACAATATTTTCCGAGGTGTTTCATTTATTAATAATCTATTTATTGTGTATTAATGTTTATTAGATGAAGAATATCAAATTAGTATTTTTAGATTTATAGCATGTCGACTCAATATATCGAGTATCTGGGTCGCATGCTGACTGACGTTTTTCGTACTAATTGCTTGACCATAATTAATCACCCAGTTGTCTACGGACTTTTCCGTTATTTCTCCCGATGACGACAAAGAACACACGGTGGGTGTGACCGGTCAGCACAGGATGTTCACTCCTCCTAGGCACCTGATCCTACCTCCGTGTTGCTCTGCTTTGAAATTGTATTTCGTTTTAAGGATTTTTTAGATGGTTGACAGTTTGTTATTGTCATTTTTTCATTGTAAATAAACTGTATATGAGGTTTTTGGTCCTTCGTTGTTATTAAAACTATAAAATATATAAAATATAAATTTGGTATTTATCAATTCTAGGGAAATTCATAGTTTTCGCCAGGATCAAATACTCTAGAAATAAAACTGTGTTGACGTGTTTGCCTCGCGTCACAATACTCCTAAAAGATATTTTCTATTTAAGGCGTGACTACTTACAAAGCAGCTAGATGTTTTTTAATGTCCCGAGCTTTAAATTTCATTTAGAGATAATGACATATACATTCTTTTTAAATGCTTTCTGTCCTTAAAAATACTGTTTGATAACAGTGTTATCAATGTACATTTATTTGTATTTTTATTCACTCTAAATCTAAAGTTCTTTATGTATTCTTCCAAATTACATTTTGAAATTACAATTGCTTATAAACTTGCTGATACATTTTAATATCTATAAAATCTACCCCCCCCCCCTCCCCCCCAAAAAAAGGAATTAATTATATCGAAAATCTTCTTTGATGATTAAAAAAATATGTTTACTTATAGAAATGCAAAAAAAAGGTTATTTTCTCGATATGAATGCAGCTTCATGGTTCTTAATGTTCTGTATGTTATTATTTTTACCTGCCATAGAAAAGCCGGTCAGATTAAATGTATATAGATGAATGAATTAAATGGTTTTTTTGTAGACGAATATTTCATTCTCATAGCTTTCATTTTATAGCATTTTACATGTAATCTTTAGTTAAAATTTAATTTTTGACATCAATGTATTTTGCTATCAAAGTAAGTGCTGAATTTTTGCTATTAAAATGTGCAGTCTTATATAGACGAATGAATCCATTGAAAAGAAATAGTTCTTATTGATTAAATTGCTTACATAAGTCTATTAGTAAAATGTTTTTATTACATTATATTTTTATAATCAGTCTTCATATAGAAACGGTTTCATCTGTTTTAGCCCATTACATCCATAAATTACTGTTAACTCCTGCCATTTTTAAATTTCCTTTTTTTTTTAAATGAACAGTAATTCTGTGTTCCTATTTTACAAATTGAACTATTTTCTGACCTCGTCTTCGTGATATAACTCCAATCTAATGAGCGGATAAAACACTTAATGCTCATTTGATGATTTAATGCAATTATAATATATGAAAAAGTGTTATTAAAAAGTGATGTTAATGATAACTATATATCAAATGTTGAAACAATAATACCTTGATTTAAAAAAAAATTACCTTTTATTTGATAATTAATACTTTTACTGCTACTACTACTACAACTTCTATTACTACTACAACTTATTATATTTTTTTTGACAAAAGTCGATCCTCAAATTAATAGGAAAGTCAAAGAAATAATATGAACGAGTACATTATTAATGAACTCTTTTTTTTAAATTAAATTTGTTGATTAAAAACAATAAAACTATCAGATCAGTGTGGGAGTAAAATATATTAAATATTTATTTTTACATACAGACATTGTTGCCGGAGGAAACAATTACATGTACAAGGTAAGAAGTTAAGCTTTTTAAATAATCAAATTATGACTCGCAAGACTGGCAATGCTCTCAGTACTTTGATTTATATATAATGTGGGTTAAGACGAAGGATAACTCTTTCATATTAACTGCGCGATACATTGTTTACGGCGTTTCGTGTTTATTTAAATCAATGTTAAGGCATGTTTTGTTACTTGAAGTAAATAAAAGAGACAACGATTTCTTTGAAACTACATAAATTTGCACATTTGCGCTATCCTTATGTGCAAAAAAAAAAATAATTAAAAAACGAACGACAACAAGCTATATAACAGTCATATAATAAACAAGACGATACCCTGTATGAGAAACTATTCCAATGATATCAATGTGATATTCCATCTTTTTAAATCATAAATCTGTTATTCAAACACTAAAGCATACATATGTTTGAGTTTTCTTAACTTATGTTTACTTATTATATACATTATAACAGCGTAGATGTAAATAAGACTGCTACAGTTTTCCCCCTTAACGGCCGCTAACGTTGGTCAAATGTGAAAAAAAGTTGCAGGCATCTAAAGTAAATTTTTTTGAAACTACTTCATATTCCTTAGAGGATGGTGAAAATCAAAATTCAAATATCTTTTTTATCAGCTCTCAAAACTATTTTGAAATCTTAAGAACACCCTTAGATTAGTCCGCTCTAACATATTAGCGCGTAAAAATCATAGAAAATATTTGCAAAAGTTCCTTTCTAACCGACAGCCTGCAAGACAGTGATTTTACATACTCCGGCGCTAAGCTGGGAACCGTAGTTATATATATATATATATATATATATATATATGACGTCATAATGAACTCTGAAAAGCGCAACATATATGTAAGTTGCCGTGGCGCAGAGGATGTGTGGTGATGCTATTAAGCTAAGGGTCCCGGGTTCAATTCTCGCCGTGGCCGGTTTTTTTTTTGTGTTTTTTTTTTCATTTTTCTTTCTAGAACAAAAACCGTTTTAATACCTTTTCTTTCATAAAGTTAATACATTTTGTTGGAAATTAAGCACAATATTGAATTAATTTTTTTTAATGGCTTAAAGGTAGATTAAAGGTAGCTTAAAGGTGGCTTAAAGGTGGCTTAAAGAAGTTTGGACATTAAGGACCTATAAGTTGTCCTTAAAGGTGGCTTAAAGGTGGCTTAAAGATGGTCTTTAAGCTGCCTTTAAGCCATCTTTAAGCTTTCTTTAAGCCACCTTTAAGCAATACTTATAGCTTAAAGGTAGCTTAAAGGTGGCTTAAAGATCGTCTTTAAGCTACCTTTAAACACCTTTAAGCTATCTTTAAGGAGGACTTAAAGATGGTCATTAATCCTGTGTATATATATATATATATATATATATATATATATATATATATATATATATATATATATATATATATATATATATATATATGACGTCATAATGAACTCTGAAAAGCGCAACATATACTTGATGTTATATGACGTCACAATGATCATTTGAAATGTATGTACTTATATATATTTATATATATATATTTATATGTGTGTGTGTGTGTGTGTGTGTGTGTGTGTGTGTGTGTGTGTGTGTATGTGTGTGTGTGTTTCAATCGTTTCTTGTGTTTTCATTTATTTAAGTTATATATATATATATATATATATTTCACCAACCACTGAACGAGTTAAAAAAAAGCGCTTTCATTTTCTTCAGATGTTTCACAATACTGTTTTGTAAAACATCTCTAATATCTGTAACATCTGTAATATCTGTATTTTAAAACATCTGAAGAAAATCAAAGCGCTTATTAAATTATACAACACATTCTTATTAGTTATGTCACAGAAATTAAAATGTTACCCCAAAACACTTAAAATATCTGAAAACACTATAAAAAGACGCCATTTTGAAATAAGAGGCGGCCATCTTGAAATTGACACAAACTTGAATGGTAACGATATGTTTCATTCAGGTATTGTTCAAGGAACCTTCATGCAAATTTTGGTGCCTCTCTCACCAGGCGAGATATTTTCCTCACTATTTGCTACACTATTATATTGTTGGCCCTTCGATCGCATTTGCTTTTGCCACTTTGTGGATCTGCAAAATCAGCCTAAACAATTTTCTAGTCACATGTTCATTCAGACATGGTATTCCAAAGATTCTTTCAACAGTATGAAACCAACCTGCATTTTAAGATTGAACATAGGCTTTCAATAGGTTTGGATATTTGGCTTTTAAACGATCTACACAGTCTTTCAAAATTGCATTTGAAGTTGTTGTGTCTTGACTAAGATTGTCATTAACATGAATGATGGTATGACTGAGAATATATTCATCTCTCCTGTAGGTTCCAGCTGATATTTGCAAGTTAAGTCCTCGTTTTTCAAACCATTTTTATTGGGATTCTAAGTGCATTATGGGTAAATACTTCATGGCCCAATCTTTTTCTAAAAGAAGCTCATTTTCAGTCCGACCATCAAATAACATCACTCCTTGCTCGATCCTGGATGACTGATTGCAATATATGCATCTTCCAATCTGTAACAGCCTTTATACTCTAAAATAAAACAAATCAGAAACATTACTTTGGTTTTAATGATGTTTATTTAAGAGGAGAACAATATATTGTGTATTGAATGTCATCATGTCAAACATTAAAATCGAAAAAATAATTGTTGACCAAAATCGTGAACATGCCCCTTTAAACCTGCAGGGCTAGTTACTTGAACACAGAAGAGAATATTCTCTTAAGTATCCTAACATTCAGGACAATACGTCTCTCTCTCTCTCTCTCTCAAAAGCCAGTAAACTGGAAAAAAAGTATTGAACAATAAATAATAACAAAGATACCAATTGATAACTGCAGTAGGCTAAATCATCACCATCGAATGAGGGGATTATAATCCTGTTTAGGGATTCACCATTTGTTAATATCTGTAGCTTGTTAGTAGTTGAATTCTAAATATGATTTACACAAAAAATATCTTAAAAAGTTATTCAAAATCTCTCTCTCTCTCTCTCTCTCTCCCTATATATATATATATATATATATATATATATATATATATATATATATATATATAATAAGAATCCCAAACTTTTCCAAAATATGTTTAGACTGTTGCAGTGTCACTATAGTTTCCACCCTTTTTCAAGATGAAACCGGTGGTTTGGACGCATCGTAGATAAAGTTGAGTCAGAATTAAAAAGTCCAACGCTTGCTTTATTTAGTTCATATTCATAAGTGAAGCTTAAAGTTTGACTCAGTTGGCTAAAATATGTGATCTTATGTCATCTACACAACTGTGAAATGTAGTTTTTTTGGTGGATGGTCGAATGAATAATGAATGAAAAAGGAGCACTCCATTATGTGTGAACATGCAGGTCGAGAGTTTGGACCCCTCTGAAAAATTAAAACTATAAGGCTTGCATCCTCTCCCTGAAAAACAAAAATACATGTGTATACAACACTCATCCCCACCCTCACGCGGAAAAAAATGTATGGAGAATTTTAACGGAAGGTCTCATTTATTAAGTAAAGGTGCATAGGGGCCTTATATGTACATGTACATGTCAATATATGATATAGCAAGTGATTTACAAAATGAACTATTTAATCCAAAGTAAAATGAAATTCATTGTGTCCATTCTTTTGTACTTTATTGCTTTTAAAGTATATATTACAATTATAACTCTAAATCATTTGACTGAATCAATTGACATATTTACAACCCCCTCCCGTCAATGTTTTTAGAATGAATAGATTCATAATTTATGACTTATGATATTATGATTCTGGTTTGTAGTTTAACAAAATAAATAATAACACACAAACAAACTATAGATTCAACGAGAAAACGGTTTTAGATCACGAAATAAATTATCAATATCACTTGACTTTCCACCCCATGTTGGAAGACATTACATTATGAAATGTACGAGTATAGTGTAAATACTGAGCTGGTTATTTAGTGTTACGTTAGTATAAAGCAATGTATTCTTACCTTTTAAATATCGATGCATCCCATTTCCTCCACATTGTCAGTTTTTCACATTCTTCTGCCATAAATCATTGAATATGCACCCGACCTTTTACGGTTTTCACCTTAGAGGAGTTTTAAAGGGAGATAATTTAAAAGGGTTAAAACCACAAATATTAAGAACTTTATATTGTTCTAAAATCACAATTTTACATATGCTTTGAATTTCCCCCCCCTGATTTCAATAGAATTGAGTCATCGCTGAAATTTGCATGCATTAGATACTTTGATTTCTTCCGTTCAATTGAATTTTTTTTCAGTTTATTTGACACTAAATAAAAAAAATCCCTTTTCTCCATTTAAGCGGAGGGTTTCTATTGTACATGTAACGTTTTCAAATAATAGCCCGAGTATTCTCAAGTTTACTTATTTCTTATCAGAATATTATCACAATTTTTTAAAAAATAAGTTTCCAGGAATATTATTGCAAAAGCTTAAAAAATCGTCTCACAGTCTCTCTATCATTTTTTACCTGTATAGACTTAATATTTAATGGCTTGGAAATATAATATCTTTTGAATTTTACTTACTGAAAGGTATGTCACCACTCAAACAAAGTACAAACCATATGCAACGTAGACCACTACCAAGTATACCAACAACCTCTGAAGTAAAACCACTATCAAACCAGAAACGAAGATCAAGAGGGCAACTAGGAAAACCACCAATACCACAGCCAATCATATTGCAGTGAGCGGCGCAAGCGAAACCTCAACAACTTTATAAAAAAAATGTAAAGACTTTGTGGTGGATTTTTTAACAATAATGAGCTCAGGTAAGTTTAGAATGACACTTTTAGCACAATCATCCTAAGATCTAATTGATGAAAAAGTTGCCGCAAAAACCCCCATACAGACTCTGAGTATGATAACTGTATTTACTTGAGGATAACGTTCAGTCAAAATAGAAAACATATCCACTGATAATTTAAACAATGGAATGCTTTATTTGGTGTTTTATGCAGGGTATGAAGGTAGTGACATTGCAGAATAAATACATAGCTCACGTTTTCTGCAATGATCGTTATCTTAAACACCCTCAGAAATAATCAAAGAAAGTATTTTATTGCTGATATTTACATTTTTTTAAAACAAACTAATTGAGTGATCGTAAAAAGTAAGTAAAATAAACCAAATTATTGAAAATATACATTTATACGTCAGATAAAAGAAATTCACAAATTGTCTTCAAAGAGAAAATGAGCATAATATCATCATGATAATTCAGTCCGTGATTTTTCTTAGGTTTCTGAAGGTTTTAATCAATCGATAAGCTGACTAGAACTGCATTGTGTAGACTTCAGTCCTGTCAGTTTCTATCATGCTGGGAATTAGAATTAATTTTCCGTAAGAAACAGAGAAAATCTTATTCTATAGTGGATGTAAATAGAATGAAATTCCATCAATCTATGATATGCTATAGAACTTCGATTGAGGTTTTATATTTTAATTTTAAAAAAACCCAACTAATTAATGACCTTCTTTGAATTAGTGATCTTTATCATCTCTAAAACATAGAAGAAAAACATACTTTTTTTAAAATTAATATTTACATGTATTTTAGAGTTTCTTAATTGTGAAAGTTTAAGAAGTAAAATAAATCTGAAGAGTGAAATAAGTGTAGGTTAAGGTAAACGTTTACTTAGAATGAAATAAAAATGCACTGATGATTATGAAAAACCATCTATTGTGTGTTGTGAACCTTTCATGGCAGTGTTATTTTTCACTTTCAAAAAAATGACCTACTTTCGACTTAATGGCCATTGAGTATATTTGGAAAAATTAAGAAAAATCCCCCAAAAATATGCACTATGATTGAGATTTTTTTAATTTTGAAAATAATACAAATTGCAAAACTTTTTTAAAAATTAAATACAGTTTATGAATGGCAGTGACACGAAAAAGATACAAAGCATTAAGTTTTCATTCACAATTTTTATAAATATTCCAGTCCGAATTTCCACTATCACTTTTCAAATTCCTACCCATTTTTGATTCAATTTAACTAAAAACTGAACGATGATAATTTTAAAATATATATAGTATTCAACGAAGTACATTGACCTTACTTTTCTAGTATCAAATTAACATGAGGTTATTACATATGGTGTCTTTTATCGTTTTTTAGCATTTTCAAAATTTGTGTATTGTGTGCCATACGATTATCTAAATGAAAAAAGTTAGATAAAACCAACAAAGGTAGGCAAAATTATGTTGACTTACATATGAAATCGTAACTTTAAATATTACAGTACTGCCAAAAATATTTCAGCGAAAAACAAAATCTGAAAAATTTAATCCGAATTTCCTCTGTTCTGCTATAAGTCCATCTTTGTTTTTGCCTTATTCCATAATATATTTAAAATATTGAATGTTATCTCAATAATAATTCATTTCATAAATACCTTTTTCGTTTAGAACAAATTTTACTCATGATCTTGAACTTAATAACAATCTGAATTTGAGAACTCAAACCCTGATAAACAAGGTCCTCAAGGATATCAAAAATAATGTTCAAACATGGTTTTTGAAACATATTCCGGTTTGATTTTTTCTCTATTGTTCTCTATTTATATATAATTTCAAACCAAATATATTCTTTATGTTGATAGCACTAAAACATTTTAAAGTCCTAAACAAATTTTCTTGACCTTATTCTGCCGGTGTTAATTTCATATAAGGCCATTGATCAAAATAATAAGATGCCTTTTAAAGCTGCTTGGTCCGATTTTATATCAAATTTTATGCACGCTTTTAAACGATGGCTATGCTTAGTATATGTATAATAATAGACATTGCAGTAGTTTTACCCGTCAATAATGCCAAATTTCAATGAAGAAAAATACGTACAAAATTTGCTAACAAAACAAACGACATGAAAAGGTACCGCGTTATTTCGCCTCATGTTAAATTTCACCCCTGACGACGAGACGGGTATGGTTGTATTACGACTTTGACATCGCTTTAAATAAAGGTCGAAATGATCAGCCAATTACAAATAAACATGTGTACGTTTTGTTCGCTAATATTTCCAAAGTCTGCTTTCTTTACAATCGATGCATAGCATGCGGGTTGAATAACCCCAATCACTCGGGGGACGAAACCAAGCGGTTTCCTTTTCTAAACATTCCCGTGATGCATTTTGGTTTGTTTTTTCGTTTGCCCAAAGAGAAATTATTTTTATTTATTTGAATATTTCTAACTTTGAAAGGAGACTGATTTTGCTGGTGTAAATAGGAGAAAGTCCATAACTTTCTAAGATTAATGATTTGTATGGAAAAAAATTGATACTGTAATTACAAAAAAATCGGACCAAGCAGCTTTAATCTGCAAAGCATTTTTTTCCTCTTTTTTTTGGCATCGCATGTCATACTAATTTTTAAAGGAAAATTATGATAAAAAAAACACAGAAAATATGCAAAGTTATCCTGACTGAAAAAGTCCATTGTTAGTCCATTAACAACAGCACTTCACTGTTACGTTTACTCAATTTACTTAGTATCCCAGTCAGCTTAAAATAAAAGATACCACATGTTCTAAAACCTATGTTTCATATTTGGATATTTTACTAGAAAAAACGTTAATAGTAATATAACAACAAAACAAGAGGCCCATGTCCCATATTGCTCACCTGAGCAACAATAGGCATGAAAAAATCAGCTTAGTGGAGTCATAATAAGAATATGTGGACAACATGTAGATCCTATATAAATTAAAGTCCATACCCCTCCCCTGATATTCATGTGTTTATGATCCAGTCCCAGATGATGTTATAGTCATATCACATGTTGAGCATTGCAGATCTTAAAAAGATCCTAAACAATTGTTTATATAAACGGGTTATAAACCTACATTACACTCTGAACCCCTTGTGAGGTCCAAGAGTCGTCCAGGGGCTAAAGTCTAAATAATTTTAAAGAACCAGCAATATGTCAAAATGTTTGCACATTAGTAAAATGATAATGATAACATTTCAGTTTTTGTGAATAATTAAAATGTTTTCCTTCGTACAAATAGATCCCCAAAGTAGCCCCACCCTAATCCTTAAGATTTTGATTTTAACGAAGTTGAATTCACACTATCTGAAGTTGCTTTTACCTAATTTACAGCTTTTCTATGCAAATGGTTTTCTAGAACAAATTAAGATAATTTTTATATACATTCCTACGTAAAAGATTTTACATAGGAGTACATGTATATAGTAAACAGTCTGTTAAAATCTTCATCTCAGAAACTGATCAGCCAGGAAAGCTGATACTTGTGTGAAAGCATTGTCAAGTTGTGTAGATTCAAGTTTGTTGAAATCATGATCCCCAGGGGGTAGGATTGGGTCACAGCACGGGGATCATGATTTCAACAAACTTGAATCTACACAACTTGACGATGCTTTCACACAAGTATCAGCTTTCCTGTTTTCCTTTGTTTTCCTATGTAAAAATTCGACGCCCATTGTGTCCCCACCCTATCCCCGGGAGTCATGATTTTCACCACTTTGAATCTTCACTACCTGAGGATGCTTCCACAAAAGTTTTAGCCTCCTGCCCAAATGGTTCATGAGAAGAAGATTTTTAAAGATTTACTCTATATATTCCTTTGTAAAATTCGACCCCCTCCCCCATTGTGGGCCCGCCCTACCCTAGGAGTAATGTTTTTCACAACTCTGAATTAACACTACCTGAGGATGTCTCCACACAAGTGTCAGCTTTCCTTCCTTATTAGTTTCTGAGAAGAAGATTTTTAAGTATTTACTTTATATATTCCAATGTAAAAATTCTAACCCCCCCCCCCCAGTTGTGGCCCCACCCTACCCTACTCTTAACTCAAATATTGGTTACCTAGTAGAAATGCCTTATTGAAGCATTGTAAACCTTAAAAACGAAAAAAAAATTATTTTCACCGAAAATCGTGACCAATCTTCTTTAAATACAGTTTGCTGTCAAAGACAGAAAACTTTTTAGAAATGTACGTATGCTGATGTCTCTTAAAATTGCGTGTATTATTATTTTTTTTATACAAACCTATATTGTCAACATCATGTGATAATCCACAAAAGCACAATATGAATTCTTTTAGCTTATCACAAAGTTTTTGCATGTTAAATAAGCATGGTCACAATTTTGGTCATTTATGTCAGTTTTTCATATTTTAAAGCTTCAGTAAGGCATTTTTAATAGTCAATCAAAATTTAAGCATGAGTCATCGATTAACGATCGAAATACACAGCTCACAATATTTTGTTACAAAGCTCAGATCATGTTTTGTTTACATTTTTAATTTTTGCAGGTTTAGACTTAAAATAAGTGTAAAAAATGCTATGAACTATTTATTCATGTTCACAACCAATCAACAGATAGAAAATCAGCTTAAAGAAGATCTTTTTTACTGTATATTGAACCGAAATAAACAAAAACATGGCACGAACCTTGTTTACATAACAAAGACGTATGAGCTCCGATCTTGCTTACAATTCTAAAATTGACACTCAAATTTCGGTTGATCATTAAAAATTTCATACTAAAGCATTGCAATGAATAAAAAAAATCTAATTTGACCAAAGTCGTGATCATGCCCATTTAATCAATTTTTCTGCATATCAAAAACACAAAATATACACAACATAGACTAGATCAAAACAATTACCTGGGTAAAACTATTACTTGTAGGTGCCGTGTAAACAACTTCAGACAAAGATAATTTAAAGGGTACCTGCAGCCATGTGAAACATATGTCAAAGAGTTTAATTACCAAAATTTAATGCAAAAACCCGCATCGAAATCGATGCAAAAATAACGGAGTTACGCCGCTTCAAAGTGGCTATTTTTACCTGCTTTGGGAAATTTAATCAAGAGAAAACAGAATTAGGCGATAACGAGGCTTCAGCGGAAGTGACGTCACGAGGTCAACAGGGGGGAAATTTCTTTACAAAGCTATACAAATTAAATTCGAATTTTCAGCCAAAATGATTAATATAGGTCTGATGTTTTGACGTATCTAGTTATTTTAAGTATTGTAGATTTAGAAATTTGTATCCGTAATTATTTTATTACAGTCAGATTTATTTTTAAAGGATTTTAAAATTTGCTATTCTCGTCGCCCTTTTACCGATGAATACGATATCTTAAAACGCTTGCATGGGCAGATTTATGTTCATTATTCACTCTTTGATTACATAATATCCTTTCACACACGAGTAATCCGAGACAATGACACATGTAAACAGGTAAACTAACGAAGCCACTGCTCCAGACACACGTGTATATGGGGTATGTATACACATGGTACACGAGTCGGTGAACAAAGAGAGGGTTTCACACCTCTGGACTGGTAAATTGAATTGTGTATAATTAGCTACTCGATTGATAAACAATAAAAAAGAAAAATGAATTAGACTGTGTGAATCAAGCATTCGTAAGCTAATACCTGTATATAGTCCGTCAATCAGTGATTAAAGAGTATCAAATAGTAAAACTAATGTTCGAAGTAATTGCCTTTATTGTTACTTATCTAATCACTGAAATAATGACCAAATTTACAAATCAGCAATTTAAACCTTTTTTTATGTGATCAAGTAATTATTTCGGAAGTAATTACATTAACATTGGTCTAAATTTCTTATATAATCAAGTGCAACTTTCTTTCGAGCGCTATGGTCAGCAATTTAATTAACGCTTTAACTCCACGTTACTTAAATTGTTATACTGACAGCGAATAATTATGAAATCTGATTAAACTTGAACATTTTGACAAAGGATGTAAATAAATGTAAAATGAAATTCCATTATCGTATTTTTAAAAGAATACGAGACAGACTTAATCATGCAGCCATCTTGGACTTTCGCCTTGATCTGTTTATAATTCCGTGTTTGTTTGTTAAAGAATGCATACTATTTTGATTGTTATTAGTCCTATAGGAAAAACAATATTCCTATAGGTAATTTGACATTTCCTATCGGAATACAAGAACTTCGTATAGGAATTTCAATTCCGATAGGATTTGATAAAATCCTATAGGAAAACTTAATACCCTATAGGAAAACTACATGTCTGAATCAAATTCCTACAGGAAATACCATTCTCCTATAGGAAATATAATTCCTATAGGACTTTTAAAAAACCCTGCAGGATTGTCAATATTTCCTGTAGGAGAATCAATTATCCTATAGGAATTATCAATTTCCTATGGGATTTTAATTTTCAAAGGTAAATATCTCACCTGTCAGGTGGAACACACTAAAAATAAAAGTGGTAATATACTCTCTAGACAATGGTCTATCATTTGGTATATATGGATTTTCCCGAGACTGCATCTTAAGCGGGTGCAAAAATGCCACTTTGGCACTGGCATAATTATCCGGCACAGTGTTATTTGCTTAAATGTAATATGCATAACTTTTTATTCTAAAAACTACTATTACTTACTTAGTAAACCATATAAAGCACTTTCGGTTAAACATGTTAATAACTATATCCTCTGTCCTGGCAGTCGTGAAGTCATACGCATTGTGCATGACGTCATATATATTGCACTGTTTACATCTTGATATCTTCTTTGTCGGAACAGCAGGCTTCACAGCTATCAAAACATAATATTTATTTATCTCCTGGGCAGTAGAGGTACTTTTTGGGGATCATAGATTTTTTCTTAAGGAAGGGGAGGTTGGTTTACAGTAATAACTGTGTGTGTGTGGCGTATTTTCTGTAAATGTTCGGGGGGGGGGGCGTGGTCCTGACCCCAAGACTCTCTTTAGATCTGCACATGGCGGAAAACAAAAGCAAATTCAGCGCCTGCTCGTTCTCTAATTTAATTCTTTTTAAAAAGTACTTGTAATAAGAATTTGTTATTTACTTCAAAGATTTTGGTGAAGGTATTACTATCTTGTGACAGCTTTTAGTTCTTTTTAGAGGTTTTATTACCTCTCTTAGAATGCATTCTTCTCCTTTAAAAGAAGAGGTCTAGTCAAAAATACAAAAAAAATATTTTATTCTAAAAGATGCCACGCCCACCATTTTCCAATATCTTCACCAGTAAATTATCAGATCATAAATATCTTTTAGTCCCGTTCTGATCATAAAGGTATATCTATACAATATGTATTGCCTCAGTTGTTTTTTTTTTTTGCATCCAAGACCTCGATGCGGCTGTTCCAAAAATCTCCCTCGTACACTTAGTACATTGGGCATTGCGTTTTCTTAAATAATTTAAAGAGTTTTGTTACTAATCATATGACATTACCATTGAAATTTTAAGAAATATGATTCATAGATATTCATAAATGAGAAAAGTGTACTAAATATTTAACGATTAAAAGACATTACATTATAGTATTAACTATATGATTGAATCACGTGGACCATAAAATCTGTGGCAAATAATTCATGTCAGATTGCTTCATCCGTCTCTGATGAAACATAAAAAGTTATATTAACCAGATTGTGCTGTGTATCTGCTTTGCTCAAAAACAAAATGGATGAAATAAAGTTATCATTCCTTTTTATTTCCTATATCTAAATTGGATAAGTGAATGTGCTCAAATATTTTTGTGAGCCACTAAAACTATGCCTAAGATATTGATTGCCTTTTTATCTTTGTAGATTTAAAATCGCAACAATTGAAACTCTCTGACGAAAACAGTCATCCGGAAAATTCACCTTTGCTACAAAATGCTTCTTCAGATCAATTGAAAAGTAATATATAATCATTGCATGCAACTACAACATTACTAAACATGATATAAAATCTTATTTAAATGATTTGTAACCATCTTATATAATTCAAATTTATTTTCTCAGGAGTCGTATTAAGATGTGTAATGATATATTTTAATGTAGTTTAATATTTATGTTTTTTTCTGTTTCATGAAAACAAAATTAAATAATAAGTAATAATCACTAGAATAATTAAATTATTATTTCACTTTTTGCAGACAGTAAACCTGGATCAAATATGCGGGGTGATGTTGATAAAGACTATTCAGAACGTAATGATGATGTTATGAACTTTCAGGTACGCCGTTTAAATGTTATTCTCCTATTCAAACTAAACATCGTGATGTCGACATCCCATACCCCAAAAAAAACAAAAAAACCAAAAAAAAAAAACCAATGAAACTATACGCAGACTGGAAAACAAAAATTGAGACCAAGTCTTTTAAACAAGGAAATTGGAGTATTGAAGCTGAAGCAGCCCTTTATCTGTATTTTATTTTTTTATTTTAGCTCACCTGAACCGAATGTTCAAGTGAGCTTTTCTGATCACCTTTTGTCCGTTTGTCTGTAAACGTTTCACATTTGGTGAACCACTGCGCCAAATTTAATCAAACTTGGTGCAAAGCATTCCTATAGGAATAAAATTTTAAATTGTAAAAATAAAGGGGTAATCCTTTTTAAAAGGGTAATAATTGCGAAACAGTATAAATAGCGTTTGTTTCTTAAATATCTTCTTCTCAAGAACCGCCATAAATCCAAATATTTAAACGAAAGCTTGTATATATAGTACATATTTTAAATTGTAAAAATTTTAACCCTCATACTTATACTGGGGTTCGAAAAGAGGTTCAAAGCCCAACAGAGAAATATATAGGACAACTGTTTAAAAAATTCCCTTTGCAAGACCTACACTGTACCATTCTACAATTTGTGAGATAACTATGCAAGTATCATACGATAATGTAGATTCTAAATTATTTAAACTGTGACCCCGGACTAATACTTTGGCCCCACGATGGGTTTAAAGCTAACATAGATGTGTATAGGCAAAATATTAAAAAACTAAAGTAGAATAGTACAGGAACTGTCGTTCAGGTGAACGATGTGGCCCATACGCTCTTGATCATTTAATGTATATATTTATTCTGTTATTTGTTCAGATTAGAAAGTACAAACTTTAAATTATGGTCGAAAGAGCCACTTCTGGACACTTGATGAAGGTCACACACACACACACACACACACACACACACACACACACACACACACACACACACACACACACACACACACACACACACACACACACACTCACACACACACACACACACACACACACACACACACACACACGTCTACATAGGAAGTATTACAAAGCATAGATGATAGATGTTTATCTGGGTTCTTAAATTGAATCATGTATCATGTTCATATATTATATTATTGTTTCTTTGTTCAAGGCATTTAAGATGGTATATATGTAGGCCATGATCCCAAGTGCTCTTCCTTAAATTATCAAATATTATAGAAACTATTGAGATTCCCACCTTAATCAAAAGATATTATTTCTCCTCAGTCATGACCCATCAGATCATTATGGCATGTAAGTCATGATCCTAAGGGGTCATCCTGACACCCTTAGAATCAGAAATTGTCAATTACCTTAAAAATTAATGATGTTTGATGACCCTATCTCTATTTAATCTTTATTATTATGTCTCCCAAATGATATTTGGAGACTTATTGTTTTTGTATGGTTCTTATTACATGTACACGTTTTCTTCTTCTTGTTCTTGTTCTTGTTCTTTTTCTTCTTTTCCGCTCTGAACTTGTTTCTCAGAGATGGCTGAACATAATTGCACAAAACTCTAGATACAATAGGCCTGCATATCTAGTTGTGGACCCTAGTTTGATTTTTCTCATTTTGGGTTAGACAACAACTTTTCTGGGGAGGGGGGAGGGGGGGTAACATTGAACCTTATGGGAAGAATTGTAGACTCTTTTGTAAATGGTAACTTGAAAACGGACATAGATAATAATATAAGGTTATAATAATCATATATTAACTGTTACTGGCAATATATAGGGTTTATTAGATCTGACCTCTGGGGTCATCCCCACCCCCAGGAATTGGAAATTACCATATATCTCAGAAACTGTTATAATCATGACCCCAAAACCATATATATTCTTGTTCCTGATCTCAAGGGGTATCAAATGTTATGTAGGTCATGGGCCCTGTGGGTGGTCCTGATCCCCCCCCCCCTTTCGAACAGCAAGTCCCTTAATATCTTCAAAACAGTTGAGATCCTCACCCTTAAACCATATATATTCTTGTTCCTTGTGTCAAGAAGCATCAAACAGTATTTAAGTCATAGGCCCCGGAGGTGATTGTGACTCCCCACGAACAGAAAGTGCACAAATATCTCGAAAACAGTTGAGATCCCCACCCCTTTACCATATATATTCTTGATCCTTTAAGGGCATCAAACAGTATGTAGGTAATGAGCCCCAGGGTTAAATTAATTTTTTTAAAACCGTAAAGCACATCTACATTGATCTATGGAACAGTTCCTATCATATCCCAAGATATGATGTGTCTATCCATTAAATCATAAGAGGAGTTCTAGTATCTCTGTTGGTTTTTTGAGTGACAAACGTCAATTTTCTGCTACTATTTGTCTCCCTGGATGAAATTTAAATTTTTAAAACCTTATTTCTTATCTATATGACAGCCCCAATTATATCCCAAGAGATAACGTAGCTACTCCAAAAGTTGTAACAGGAGTTCTGGGAACCATACTTTTTTGCAAAAAAAAGTCATTTTTTGTTGCTCACTGATCCTCTTAATAAAAAAAATCTGGAACCTTATCATACTTCAATATGACACCCCAATCATATTCTAAAAGATCATTTGACTACTGCAAAAAATGACGTTTTTGAAACCAGGGTTTTTGTAAAAACTAAAAAAAACCTAAACAAAACAAAGCGTCATTTTTCAGCAATTAAATGACCTCGAGGACAAAATTAAAATTTCCGAAACCTTATTGCGCATCTATAGGATGCCCTTAAACATATTCCAAGAGATCATTTGTCAAATGTTGAAAATGAAGGAGGAGTTCGAGGGGTTTTTTGTGAAAAAAAACATTATTTTTTACCAATTATTTGACCCCCAAGACTACCAGATAATTTTTGAAACCTTGACACCACAATTCAAACTCTAAGCGTTCAGTTTGCTGGTTTATAAGATGTTAGAGCAGGTTGAGAAAGTAAAACGTGACAGACGGACGGACGAAACAGGGTAACAACATTATACCCGAACTTTCTTTAGAAAGTGCGGGCATAACAAAACGATGTCATCTATGGTATGCCATTAAGCGCTAAAATTATGGCGCTAAACATAAATCAAGCCAAAATATATTATAAATATAATAATTTGACTTATTTCATATTCTAAATAAGACTTATTAACAGCTTTAAAACATTCTTTTCATGTGTTTTGCTTGAGATTTTAACATTTATACCGTTACATTATGATTTAAATCATGTTTCGTTGTTCTTTATTTCGGAAAGTAGAAACCTGCCATTTATCCTGCAAGAATGTTATACTTTTAACATATTAACATAAGAAAGAAAATCATTGTGACATCCAATATTACAGACCTATCATTTCTTAAAAAATAATGCTCGTTTCCATTGCGCATAAGCCAACAACCTGAAATTCTACACAAGATAATACAACTATATAAACAAAATGATATGACAAATACATAAAAAAAATTTTGCTATTTAATTTTTACAAAAACACTTTAACAAAAAACAACCTCTAGTTCGAATATCCTTCGTTTCAATTTAAATTTACCTTCGTCAAAGGATTTTTTCCTAAAATAGTATAGGAAATTATTATATCAATATTGTTGTATCACAATGCTACTTTGTCTTTTATGAAACATTTTAAAACTGCAGATTTTTTAAAAATATTATTTGAAATCCCAATCTCTCAATCTTAGATACATGTACAAACACAACAAAAAGGAAAAAAATATATCTTTGTAAGTAATGAAGTGATTCGATGTTTATGAAATTGCCTATTTGACTAAAAAAGGTTAATTGATATTACAAACACTGCATCAAAGTAATATAAGGAAAGAAGATTTATCGTTAATTCAATGCACACTTTGCACAAGTTGATTCCCTTTGCAGGGCCAACCCAGAGGTCAAAAAGGATAAAACCAACTTCACTTTTCTTTATGCAACCATTATTTTGGCGTCACCTAATCAAATTTTCTAATATTTAAATTTAATTATTTCTTCAATGTTTTGGATGCCCTATCCTGGGACAATCAAAATAATCAACGCGGACAGATTTATAAAGTCAAGTGGCAGATTGACAAACCTACAAACTTCAAGGACTATTGTAAGAAATTTGTCATTTTCTACAAAGATGGCGGACAAGGGATATATCTTTTGTAAAACGTTGATTTTTCCATTTAGAGATTATACCATTGGACTTCAAGGGCAAGAACAAACTAAGAGTAGTTTATCGCTTACTATATAGTCTGGTATTATGGTTTGTTAGCACCCTCCTTGTAGTTACATGTAAAAAGTACTATTTGTTGAAGGGTATAAGGTCGGAATCGGACATCAAGTTTTACGACCTTTTACATGTTATCAATAGTGAGTTAGGGTTTTTGTTTAAGTACAGTAAACTTTCAGCTATTAAAAAATCACAGTGAAACTTTAATGAAGGATAATGGATGCACCAAAATTATATACGCCAAAATCAATGGTATACCTTGAAGGCCCTTGTCCTACAAATTTGTGTCCCCCCAAAAACCGACTAAAAGGCATTTAATGGGTTTTGATATTACGTAGTAATACATAGAACATGCGATAGGAATGTTTGTTGGATGCAAATCATTGATTGCGAGTACGAAATTAATTACTTTTGCTTTGGAATGAACACAATTGATTCCATACTAACATCCACAATTCAGGTTTAAAAAGACTAAAACAATGAACTCTAGCAATGTCGTTTTGCGGCGAATGATTGGAAGATTGTTTTGAATAATCAACACCGGACCACGTTGGTTTGTAGATATCCATCTCAATTGTGCAATTCTGTTGTAAATTATCATCTGCAGGTGTGTCCAATACGTCATCATAGGTTTCATGATCGTCTTCAGAAACTTTATTTGGCATAGTTGTTCCATCTGTACTGTCTGCAAAACGAAATTACCCAGATGAAAATCACAAACAAATTAAAATATCAAACCATATCTGAAAATATATCAAATGCAGGTCTTTTGATTTTCAAGTAACATTAAATAAGAGTTTCAGAGTTACGTATTTTTTATAAAAAAAATAATAATCATTGTAAATGTTACATGCATAACACTTGGAAGTTTTCAATTGATTTATATGAAATCATTGCGTAATTTTTTATTGAATATGAATCAATATTGTGTTTGGTAAAGATAATTAACTTTTGCTATCATTTGCATTACTTTTCAATCGATCAGAAGAAGCCTCCTCCATCTGTTGTGAATTTTCTTGTTGGTCGCCAGTTTGTTGCAGTTGTTGCGAAATTAAGTCTAAAACAACAATCAGTTATTAATATTAATTTAGAATTGTTTTCAAAAAGAACTTCTGTTTAATATGTCAAATCTCGAAAATATGACAGTCAATTTGATTTAAAAAAAAAAGAAAAAGAAAAGTAACATACCATATTAAGCTATTGTTCTTAATTATATCATCCAATTTTTGAAATAAAGTATATATGTACAGTTAAGTTGGAAGGGTACATCGCCACAACATGTCTAACGTCCATTAGAAACGCCATTTTGTTCCAGATTGATAACATTTTATCAGGGTACAAAATAGCTATACACCGTTTAACTGAACTCTTTTAACGAGGGAGATGAGATAGGAATAAAATCACAAAATCGCGTAAAATATGACAATTTTCTTCGTGGTTAAGGCTTTGAGATAAAATTATTTATATCTGTTTTGTACGGAAAACGTGAAATCAAGATAATATACTATGCCCCTACTATTGGCAATACATTTGTTTTCATTTCATCTGCAACAGACGATCATACACGTGTGACGGATTATCGATAAAGGTAAGCAGCTATAATTTTTTCACTTAAACTATATATGCATGATTAAAAAATACTAAAGTTCCCTATTACGATCTCTTGAATTGATTCCAACTACCTAAATGTAAAACATTTGCAGTAAAAGATTTATATTGAAAGTTTGACATTAAACTAATGTTTTTTAACTCAAATAGATATAGCTAGGTAGCAAGAGCAGTGGAAGTCCGGATTTGCAAGCCAAATGAGGGAACGACAGAATTCTGAAAAGGAGCATTTTTTCATTACCACACGTACATGTATATAGCTATAGACATCTAATGTAGGTATGAATACTGGTATGGTTGTTGTTTATTGATATACAAAAAAAGTAAAAGACAATTTAACTACTAACTAATTTTGTTTTAGAGAGTTATCAAAATATATATATTGCATTCTTCAAAAATATATTTTTTCACATTCAAACATTATCATAAGCACTAATCACCTTATATCTACATACTTATCATAGACTAGATCCTTTTTTTAATTTTTCTGTGCGTGTGCGATTTTTATTAATTAAAGATTGGTCCCCACGCATTTGAGACCATGTAAAATAAAGAAAGACAACTCTTAAACAGGATCTTTCATAAGAAGATGTTTGCAATAATTCAGTATTTCTTTTAATATTTCAATTTCATTCAATTTTTATTCTTAATCTCATTAACCAACGAGTATTGTTTATATTTTCAGATTTTTGTGGGATTTTGTCCAGCAGTTTGCCTTAGAAGAATTTTTATTTTTATACTTTAGTTTCATATTTATGTGGATTCCAATAAAAATCACACAAACTTCATTCATGATTTTAACTTCATTAATTACAGAGTTTCGAAGACACACATTCCCTGAATACAATGAAATGTATAAAAAAACTGTCCTGTGCCACCTAAAGTTGAGAATGGAGCAGTGGGAAAAATATTTTAATCCAGATTAAAATATCAGTCGTATTTTTCTCAGCAACTAATCATTGCAGGTGTTTGAATTTTAACGCACTTTGTTTATGCATACAATATGGTGGGGTCCATTTCTGTACAAATTAGATGTCAACGTCCTTTTATATGACGATATCTTTTTAAATCTAAATATTTCAACAAATTTCAGTCAAAGATTACACTGCAACTATTCATCGCAAATGCTGAAATTTTAACACTATAGATCTCTTTGCTTGATTATGCCATTATGTGTAATCTATTTTGTACCAATTGGATATCAACTTCCTATGAAAGAGTACTGTGGGTTTTTTAAGCCTAAATTTTCAAACAAATTCTCGTCAAAGATTTCTCAGCAACTATTTATCACAGGTGCTTGAAATTTTAACACATTTTTTGTTTAGCCGTGCTTTTTGGTGGCATTTATATTTGTCCCAATTTGATTTCCTGTTAAATGCTGACTTTGCTTCATTTGCATATTGACATCAGAGCAGGGGTATTACTTGTGAGCATTGGCTCACTGATAGCTTATTTGTCTTTATCAACTGTAATCAAACGATAATTTAAACGAACTTCTAACTTCTGCTTTGCTGAGAGTCGACATGTATATTTACCTGAATCTAAAGTCGTCGATGATCCGGGTTCATTGTTTAAAACTTTGGGTACAGTGTTTGGTGACTGAGTCCATTGAGTCATTGGATTGGATCGGTAACTATTATACACAGGAGAACATTTGACATTCTGCTGCATGGATGATGAGCTTAAGCTTGTATTTAAATAAGGTTCATATAGTCTTGGTGGTAGTTCTGGTGGTACTTCGGATTGTACAGTGGGCATGGAAATATTCGTCTTCTCTGGTTTTGACATAATTTGGTCTTCTACCATAGAATATAAATTTAGTAACACATGTCTTTTATGTATCAAATAATAGGACTAGATAGTGAATAAATAATTTTCCAAAAAAAACACACGTGATTATTAGAACTTCAGTCTTGATCGAAAGGTTGAAAAAAGTGTGGATCAAGTATGGCTAAAACATTTTCATATGATATAATAAAACAAAAAAAAAACCTTTCAAGTACTTGAGATGTTTGCTTTGCAGGAAGTCGTCTTTTATTTACCTGATTCTAAAGTCATCGACGACCCTGGGTTATTGTAAATTACTTTGGGTACAGTGTTCGGTGACTGGGTCCGTTGAGTCATTGGATCGGATCGGTAATCATTATACACTTGAGAGCATTTGACATTCTGCTGCATGGATGATGAGCTTAAGCTTGTATTTAAATAAGGTTCATATAGTCTTGGTGGTAGTTCTGGTGGTACTTCGGATTGTACAGTGGGCTTGGAAATAATCGTCTCCTCTGGTTTTGACATAACTTGGTCTTCTACCAAAAATATAAATTTAGTAACACATGTATTTTTATGTATCAAATGATAGGACTAGTTAGTAAATAAATAATTTTCCAAATGACTAATTAATAATACCTTATAATTTATTTTAATAATTTAGAAATTGATATACAAATGTATGCAAAAATGAAACAAGGAATGTAAAATACATTTCATAATAATGCTGAAAATAAAACAAATGCATCATGATACATTAACAATACTATGCCTAAAGCAAAACACCGTTAGTGGTAAAATTGGAACAAACAGCTTTAAGTAGGCTTGATGGTCAAGGCTATACTTAGCTAAACTGTTTTAATCTTCTTTAGTAGGAAAAAGAGCTTTATTAAAAATTATAGAAAATACCCAAATTTATAAGGTATGATATATGTTATTTTATCTTCATCAAATAATAGTTATAATAACCATACACATCACATCTTAAAATTTTGGGTAGATCTAATGGCTAATTTGTTGGCAATCTTTGATTTTAAAAAAAAAGACAGCCGGTGCTTTGTTTAATTTTCAGTAAATCAGGAACGTATGATAATATACTAATCTATACTACTATATTAAAATAATAGACTCGAATTTTTGGACTTTAATACCGAGAAATCGGAAGAGTACTGTCTTTGTTTTCTATTTTTAAAACATTATTGATACTTGAAGATAACCAATTTGTTTTTATTTTTTCTCAATCAAACTTCACTAATTAATAATCAACGAAAATTCTTTTTAAAAATTCGAAATCGTCTGGATTTTTTGTATTATACAATCTTGCACATGCGCATTACATTCACGCTAAGTTACGCGAGGGAGGCTCTTTAGTTTATGTTTTCACAATATCACAGTTGCATAGATAAACTCAGAAACGATAATAGAAATACCTGTATATTTTAATTTAAAGTTGCTATATATTCTGTTCATCAAAGAAAATCCCGAGAGTTCTGAATATCAACATGATGTGTAAATTTGAAGCGAGTAAAAACGTTGGTGAAAAAGAGTTTAATTCTTCATTAAAGTGAATTTAATTTTTAGATGAAAGGTATTTACAGCCTCAAAACGGTTTGTTATGAATAATTTTACTGTCATTTTCAATGCCGCTTCATTAATTTTTTCCAAAATCGTTTCGGAGCGATTCTGCAAATTTTTACTACATTATGGGTATAAGAGAGTCATTTAACTGTAGTGAAGGCCTGTCCCGAGACTAGATTATTCTAACTAAGCAGAGCGTAGTGAAAATAATAGCATTATTGTAGGCTTAACAGCTGCTTAAAGCTTGGTTATGTAAATGTCAACAAAGCGTTGTGTCGATGTATCTCTTTCGTGAATGCCCATCTCATATGCAATATGTCAACCCATGCACGCACGGGTCAAAGTCTAGTAATTTATACGTCATTAGTTTAAAATGATAAGAGGCCGCATATGTGGATTACCTGAACAAAATGGATATACGTTGACAATATAGTGTACATACGTAATTGTAGTAACTATAAGGGCGTGAAAAGGCAAAAGAAATAAATTAGAAAAACAATTTCCTATTATTAAAAAGCATGTTTTGTTTGACTACATGCAGGTACATATAAAGTGTTTATTCACTTATTCGTTATTCACTTTAGGCTTCAGCCCATCCCTATTCATGTACATATAACCTACAAATATGCAAGTGGAACAAGGGAATAGACAATATACTTATATTAAAATTATGGAAACAAATCATTTCGTAATTTTCAACTATTATTTGTATACTTTCCAATATTATTCATAATTTTTAAATTGTCTGATCTTAAAAGTTGCACAAATTTAAACATAGAAGATCTCTTCCAAAAGTATGGTTCAATATATATTTTACGAAAAATATCATATGAATGACACACCAATAGAAAATGAAATTCATCTTCCACACAATTAATACTACAATATATACATTTTCTCTGATTTCTGGTGGTTCTAATCAATCAACCATTTTAAAGAAGTAATAAAATTCTAATATTGTGATAATGATAATAATCATCTCTCTCTCTCTCTCTCTCTCTCTCTCTCTCTCTCTCTCATAAGTAAAAGCATAAGTGTTTATTCCCGACCATACTTGATCACTGCAAAATTCTCAAAGATTGATTCCATATTCCTAATAAAAAGTACAGTATTTTTACATGTACATAATGATGCATAATTAATCAAGGATTTGGAAACGAGTAAACACTGAATAAATAAATCCGCTTCCACCAATAAAGTTTACAAATTTCCAATTTTTGATATGTCCAAGTTAGGAATTTTCATTTATGAAAAATTCAAGATGAACTAACAGCGTACTTACAAAAATTGCGTTGAGGAAGAAATAAAATGCAAGGTTTATAATCCGTGATAAAATTGCTATGTTAGAAAGTTTTTTGATGCAGAATTATATTTGCCTAAAAAATAACATCCTTGCTAACTGCTAATTTAAGAAAAAAATGTATCCCCTTGGAGTACAATATTGACGTCCGTACTAAAAGGGATATTATCTAAGTAAAGTAAGTAAGTAAATAAGTTATTTTAATGACAAGTGTATACAACATAATTACAAAATTTCATTTACAAATAAAACATCAATACACCCGGCCAAACAGAGCTATAGGTCACTTTTAAACTGATACAATGTGCATAAATTTTACATGTTTTAGGAGCAAGATGGCTTTGTCAAGTGGTTCTGTCTTAAATTGTATAATTCATTAATAAAATAAGCGATTTGGCGGGGATAGTTACATATTAGGTCAACGAAGAGAGTACTATCATTTGTATTATTTTGACTTACAGTTAAATCATATCCATTTTTATAAAATAAATGACTTCTATGGTTATTAAAGAACGGACAATGTAATAAAAAGTGCTTTTCAGTTTCGGTTTGGTTAAGATCACATAAGTTACATATTCTGTCCTCCACCGGTTCTCCTCTCACTATGTAGCGACATGTTTCAATCCTAAGGGGGAGTACACCACATTTAAACATAGCCAATTTTGATCTGATGAGTTTTGGGAGATCTAGGGTAACGTATTTTTCGACTGTGAAGCTGGATTTAAAAAGGATATATGTACGAAATTTTGGTATACTTGGATTTCGTTGTGCCATTCGGTTTCAAAATTTGTATGTGACTTTTCCTCTGCAAAGTGTAAATTACAAGGTGTAAAATTGGTGTAAGTACTTTCTATGTTTAACGATTCCATTGTATTTTTAACTTGGGAGCTCCATCTGAATTGTTGTATTGCTCAAGGTCCCAAAGAAACACACGCTTGCTGATGCGTTCATGCGTCTAATTGAGAAGAGCAGTCTTGTATTGGTATAGTTTATTAACCCTCTCTCTCTCTTTCTCTCTCTCTCCCTCTCTGACTTCCATGTTGGAGAGGGGCTTAATTTCTCATCCAAAGATGAGATCTGCCCCGATCAAATACTGGTATCATTGTTGAATAGGAAAAAGTTAAACTTATTGACACTTGTATGACTTTTATTAAATGATGATCTTTTGTTTCAATGGGTAGGACCCAATATTGTAGTTCAAGAAAAGGTCCGCCCCGTTGTAATACTGAATGCAAATATTTAATATTCATATTGCTATCGTTTTGATTTATCCCGATGATCCTTTAACTTAGGGGTGGGACCTAATATTATAACTCAAAAAAAGGTCCGCCTGTTGAAACACTGGATGCAGATAATAATATTCACACTGATTCTTGCTTTGATTTATCTCGAGGATCTTTTAATTTAAGAGTAGGACCCAATACTATGGCTCAAGAAAAGGTCCGCCCGTTGAAATACTGGATGCAGATAATCAATATCCATATTGGTTCTTTCTTTGATTTACCCGGAGGATCCTTTAATTTAGGATTAGGATCTGATATTATGGCTCAAGAAATGTCCAACCGTTGAGAAAAAATGTTTACACCTGTAGTCAAACAATGAATTAAGTACTAATAGTTAATACATATTTATCAAGTTTTGATGTTAATCTAAATTACATTGTCAATCAGGTGGTAGGACCCAATATCATTGTACAAGAAAGGGTCCACCCCATTGAAATGCTGTATGGAAAAAATTAACGGTATTTTAACCCGATGACCTTTCATTTTAGAGGAAAGACCCAATATTATAGTTCAAGAAAAGGTCCGCCTCGTTGAAAGAACTGGTCATACATATATGTAGTGAGTTTAATATTGATTTTGTAGTGATATTTTTCACTTTATATTCTTAATGTTGGAGTGGACATGAAATTGACTCCAGTGTAGGTTTTTTTTTTTAAATTATTCAGAGTAGTTACACATTATAAATAATAGTATTTATATATTAATGTGGGTATAGCAGGAAGGAATCTATAATACAATTTTACCGGGGTGTCAACATTTACCTTTTTCACACAAATATTTTCTTTAAAAAACACCTTAAAATTTTAAAGATACAAAATGCTAAGACAGTCGAAGGAATGGGGCTCTTTACTAATCTTACCTGTATTCAATTTCTTAAAATCAAATCAATTCCTTTGGATGCCACCCTTCGTTGATTATAACACTCGAAAAACTGAACAATTTATTATAATTAGCATAACTTATACATGTGCCCTAGTTCAAATAAAAAATAGGCAATAATACGTACCGCTTGCAGGTATCGGTATAACTTAATTGTAAAGAATATTTGATTTTGTAATGAACACGTTTTTAGGCGTTTATCATATTGGAAAGATGTGTAAAAAGAGGACGTATAAATGTCCATTGTTTACATGATCATTTCAAACAGTCAAACACCTAAAGGTGTGAATCCTTCACTCCCGGAATCCGGGATCCATCTCAGGGCGAAACATGTTTAGGTGCGAAACATCGGGTACCCCACACCTGCAGGGTGGTGTGTGTGTGTGTGTATAACATCTGACTGAAGTCATTGTTTAATAAATGACACCAATCAGTTTCATTTCCTGTTTATATAAGATCGACTGACAAAATTAATGTTGAAATTTAAAAAAAGTTTAAAAACTGTTTATTTTTGTTCTAACTAAATGTAAAATTATGTATGTTCATTTACACTTTACGATGGATGTTTAAGAACTCACTTCGGGCAAGTACTCCTTTTTAAAAAATACAAAACAATACCACTTATTTTATAACAAAATACTCGAAATTGAAAAAAATACAAAGGAAAAATATAAACCGGACTTTTTATGTGAGGCGGGCCTTTTCTTATACGGGCCGGACCCTTTTAGTGCAAAGGCGGACCTTAAATGTTAACATTAATGGTCCGCCCCGGACCATTTTTCAGGGGGGGGGGCTTAAATTATACGATACCGGTCACACCCGCCGTGTGCTCTTTGTCATAATCGGGAAAAATAAAACCCGGAAAAGTACGTAGACAATTACGTGATTAATTATGGTCTCACAATTACTATGAAAAACTTAAGTCAGCATGCGACCCAGTGGAAGATTGTAATTGCGACAAAGTCGTTGTATCGACCATAGAACTTACGAAAAGATGACTTCAAACGAGACTGTTTATAGTCCTGTTTTATCAACGTGTCTGTCAGTAGCTTGTCTCGCCTTAGAAACTGTTCATACGAAGAGCATGCCCTTGCGTATCGAATTAACTGAGAGACAAAAACACCATATACAGGTGATAAAGGTATATTGCTTTACAAGTAAGGAAAGTTGACAATAGAAAATTTTAAGTTATCGCATTTAACATAAAGTTGTGTTGTGAGGTTACCATCAATGTACATTTTCAGTAAAATATCCAAATATTAAACAGATGACGCAGACTCTAAGGTACATGTATCTTTTATTTCAGGTTCACTGGGATATATCGAGTCGACGTAAGTATGGAAATGACAATTGTTAATTGATAATACTTTGTCGATATACCTGAATGTTAGTTGAAGGCCACAGCGAGTAATTAATTTTTTTCACGTACAAGTTTTTGAATACATTCTGCTTCATAAGAATACAAAATTAGGTCTGCTGAAAATGGGGCACAGTTCGTACCAATGGGAATTCCAACAGATTGTTGGAAGACTTGGTTTCCAAAAAGTACATAGAGGTTGTCTATCAGAAACTCAAGCATCTTTTTAATGTCAACTTCAGAGTACTTGTGTGTGCAATCAGAATGGTTTTTAACAAATTAATTTTTTAGATTTCCAATGACAAGGTAAGCATTTCTACGATTTCCATTTTCATTGAAGAAACAACTCTCGATGATATCAAAAAGCCTAGATTTTAGTTTGTCATGGGGAATGGTTGTATAAAGCGTTGAAATATCGTACGTTTTTGTTGCTATTGGTTTTGGTAAGATTTTGTGACATCAAAGTTTCTAATAATTCTTTAGAGTTTTTTAGCATCCACATCTGATTCACACCACTTCTGAAGTATATAGTTGTACAGGACTCTTGAAGTTTCTCCTTCACTACTGTAAGAATTTTAGTAAGGAGTAAAGAGAGATGTTATGTATATTTCTCCGTTTGTAAGGACTTTTGTGAAGCTTTGGAATCAATTGATGATCTATGGACACCAATTAATAAATTTGAAAAAAAAATCTGGGATTGATTTATTTTTTGCGATGGAATACAATAAAAACATGAGGCTTACAGGCCTAAACGGAAACCTGAGTACATGTACCATAGCCCGTTGAGAGAATGTCGAGGAATATCAGATATGCATTCACGAACATTGTAATATTCATTCTGAAGTAAAAAGAAATCTTAAACGTGATTATGACTATCATACAAATTTTAAGAAAATACGAGTGCATGTCGGGAAGATATATATATATATATATATATATATATATATATATATATATATATATATATATATATATATATATATATAATCCAAAATGAGTGAAAGGTGATATCACACAGTATAAATAATCAAAAAAGAAAAATACAAAATTTCTTCAAAAGCAAGACTTTTTATGTTAATGAAAATATGTCGTGTAAATCCAAAAATCTGCTTTACTGTATTACATTTAACCACTGTGGTGAAGATTACATCGGCCAAACCGGAACACAACTTACCGCCCGCATGCGCGTCCATCGCCAACAGATCAATGATCCCAGTACCAGAAACACCCCATGCAGTGAACATTTTGACAGATGTGCTAAGGGAGATTATAATGTATTCCCATTTTATAAACTTAAAACCGATTCAACCGCCATGAGACTTGTGAAAGAAAACTATTTCATTAAAATATTTTCCCCAAAACTTAACAAACATTAAATATCTGTATATATATTCATCTTTATTCTAGCCTGTCTTTGTATTTGTAAATTTATTGATGTCGTTATGATCATATTTTGTCTAATTCAGTTTTCCCGAACTTTAACGTTTTATATTGTATTATGACGTCATGGATTTATTCCTTCCCTGAAAAGACTCTCGTTACATCATGACGTCATAGTAAACGTTTTTAAGGAAAACAAGTTCATAACTTATGTACATTCACCTGAGGAAGGATGTAAATCCAGAAAGCGCTAGTGAATAGAAACTTTGGAACTGTTCATTTTCTTTTTCTTTTTTGATTTTATATATATATATATATATATATATATATATATATATATATATATATATATATATATATATATATATATATATATATTTTATCTCATACGTGTGGTGTATATTACCCGTGTGATAAACATTTGCTATATCACACGGGTGATGCTATATCAAATACTTCCGGTCGGAACTACTTTTGACACGGCCCCTCGCTTCAACATGTTCAACGCTTCAGTGACCTATTTTCGAAGATTTGCTAGTACTTTCAACATAACTATATCTACTACGAAAAATTAATATAAAATTGATTTTGTCAAAGATTTAAATTACAAATATGAAGGAAAACACATAACTGCGTCGCACAGGCGTCGGAACCGGGGGGCTATTGTGAGTGGGTCCCCCCCCCCCCACACACCTTTTTTGCAAAGTTATTCATAACCGTAACCACAAGACCCTTTTTTCTTGTTTGTCAAGATTTTTGATAAATTTAGCCCACTTCCAAAATGTGCTTTGTGAAGTATATAAAACTACAAATTACGTTAACTATCAAGGAGTTCATCCTGACAACGCGATGAAAACAGCGCTCTGGTTGTGTTCATATACAAGAACTTACCGAAATAATGTTTCATGAGACTTTTATTCCACCACCAGTAGGCTAAGCATCCTTATTCACTATTTTCAATTTTGAATCATAAGGCTAGCCTAGTGTTTGTTTTAATAAACATCATGCATCAACAACTGTTCCTCGTTCGAGTCAATTCAAACTAACGAGCATTCGCAACTTTGTGTATGTCAACAAACTTGATTATTCAAGTCTTCTAATCGGAATTTCCATTTAATCAAGTGAATAAGCTCTAAGAAAAATTATCTAGAGCTAAAAAATTATTTTAAGGTTTATTTCAGTGAAACTTTACATTAAAACAGTTAGATTTATCTCAGGAATGACGTACTAAATTGTATTGCGCAAGGTCACTATAGCCACATAACACAACGTTGCATCATCGTTTTTAATCTTTGAAGAAAAAAAAACCGGGTCACACAAGGGACTGTCTCAAAAGCTTCATAATATAAATCAAATTGTATGAGATAAATAGAACATCTATAATTGTGTGATTTTATATTTGCTTTATCCAACTCGTTGAAATGGTTATATTCGCTCGGCAAGCCTCGCGAATATATACACCATTTCAACTCGTTGGATAAAGCAAGTTTAAAATCACACAATAAAGATATATATCCTCTATATACATATTAAATTTAAATTAATAAAATTAATTAGATATTTAATTTATTTAAAAACGAGTATAATTTTGTAATGCATTATAGAAGGAAAGTAGTGTATTATAACAATAAATGTTTGAAGCCCATTTATAACACACGTAGAGATAATTAGGGGACTAAAATCCTTAAACTTTAATGTGCTGTATGTAAATTCTTGAAAAACAAATTGTTGAGCATAGTTAAAGATACTGGTGATCCGGGGGGGGGGGGGGGGTATCGATAAAATAGGATATTTTATCGCATCGTGTAAAATTCAAAATACTGAGAGTACCGTGGTCTTGCAATTTGGAATGTGTACTTGTCTACGTTTTCTTTGATTTTGCTTTAAAATTATGAGTTTGAATCAGGTGTTTCCATCTCTGTTAAAACTCGGCTTTTTGCCTGATTTTCTTTACTGAATCCTGGCTGGGACCGTCCTTCTCGTAATTCTAGAAAATGGACACAACGGTATGTTTGAAAAATAAGACCCCAAAGGGAAAATGATATTGATTAAAATTTAGCGCAAAAATCAAACCAATTATATCTTTTAAGGTAGATTAATTAAATTATTAGCATTATTTGATATTGTGATCCAAAGGAAAATACACTTGTCGATATCTGTTTAGTATGTACAAGGTTGATGAAAATTTCTAAAGCTATCCAGTTACTGAATCACCAAACAAAGGTAAAATTTAGTATATATTTAACAAACACAGGAACCTGACGTTAAAACATTTCTTTTTACTACATGTATAAGGTTATTTTACATACTATAATGATAACGATTTTCTGACAGAGATGTATGTAAATTGACAGGTAAAATCAAATCCGTTTGCCTTTTCCTTTTTTTTTTGGATAAACTCGTGCATCATCTACACAAATAACGATACGTTTTTTTATTTAGAATGATACTCCGCATTCATTCTACTGCTTCTGAAATCGATAAAACTAAAACAGACAGACCGGAAGTGAATGAATCACGTTTGCATTAGGGTAGACATTCCTTATTGGCTGTTTTATTTGTCGTTATAGATAAAGCAACAAAATATAATGAAAACAGTAACTGATAAATGTACGGCGATGAATGAATTAATAAACTGGTTCGAAAAACACATAAAATAAGTGTCCAGATCAGTCGCTTAGTGCTAATGAAGGAAAGAAGGTGTCTTGTCTAAGGAAACTATTTTACATGGATGTGATGTTTTAATGGATAAAGCATTGTTTATTGTATGATGTTTTAAAACCGTTAAATTTATTGATTGAAAAAAAATTATTTGATTTTAAAATTTTCTAATGTTTGCAACGTTAACGCTTTTATCAGCAAAATTAACAAATATTGTGGGGAAATTGTCATTTCATTGTGTACTTTCAATGTCTGTTTAGCTCAGATTTTCATGCAAGTCTTGAAAAAAATAGATTGATGTCGAAGCGTTTTAACTTGAATTTCTTCGAAGATGTACAAAAAATGATTAACAAAACGGATTCCAAAAGTAAGATATAAACTATGAGATTTTATTTTCTTAATAAAGCATCGAATCATATTTTTTTTAAGATACAGCCCCATTACTGCAGTGTGTGCATACAAAGTGATGTTATCTACCATATTCAAAATTTGTCGCATAAGATTAAGCCAAAATCGGAAGTACAGGAAGAAGCAAAAAGAAAGCATGTCAACTCATCGGAAGTGCATAGGTTGAATTTATAAATTAGAAATTCTTTAAAGAATAGAGCAATCCTTGTGTAAATCAGCATGCATACATGTAGAAATAGATAGTTGAAAACATTACCTACATATAAATGGGCACATCACACTTAGACAAAAATATTAGCTAGATTCGGATATCATGATTATAGTCCAGGTAATATTTCATTACAAATGATGATATAAAGCGAGCTTCTTTACATTCAAAGATGTTCGTTTCAACGGACAACTATATAATAAGTTGCAATCTAACATGAAAGGCAAAAAATAGGCTGGGAGAATTGCAAACAAATACATTATCATTCATGACAACAATAGACACATTACAGATATCCGGAAATTTCGCCTAACCGGACGGTTAGACTTGGGAACGAAAGTGTTCGGTTAACGGAGTCTTATCATTTTGTCATTTCCGACGAAAGGAAAACAATCGGAGAGGATAAAGCTGAATGTGTACACACGGTTTGCACTGGCCCAATTTGGACAATTTACACTAATCAGTGCGCAAAAATTATGAATAAGACATCAGAGCACGAAGTTCTGCTTTACCTTTATTGCAAAGGATAAGATCGCCAATGCTTTGAATGAACTCATCCATAAATCCATGGGGAGGAGGTCAAAATTTTTTATGACATTTGTTTTGTAACAACTATATATATTATATGTATACTTAAGATCGAATGTTTTCCAAACAAATATATCAAAGTCGCATACACATTTGGTAACTATTTATTGTTTTAAGTACATGTATGGTAAGACACACGAGTAATACTCTTTCTAAGATGAATTAAATCGCCCAATTAATCGATATGTTAATCAATTTTTAAGACTCTGTTTAACGTAACGAAATCTCGGAAAGCTACTATTGATCAAAAATCTGAGCACATCCCGCTAAGACGATTGAGTACTTCAATAAACATTCTAGTTATATAAATATATATTTGTTTAAATCTTTACTTATGATTTTTTGTTCATAATGATAAACAGCAATTATTATCTACAATGTACCGTAAGAGACAATATGTAACAACTTGTTGCAATTGCAACCCTTCCATTTCCACTGTACAAATATAGCTAATCTGATATGAAATCAGAAATACACACGTGCATGGTAAGTAGCCCTTTTACTTGAAAATTTTGACTTACTGTTGCTTAATTCATCCCATATAGCATTTTTTATCAACTGCAAATGTAAATGTTAACGCATTAAACATGCATCCGTTCATCTTTCTATAAAATCTTGATAATGCTTGCTCCTATTGCCTGTGTAAAGAAGAATTATAACCCCCGTATAATTATGACGAGGGTCATTTTTCTACGTAGAATAATGACCACTCAGTTGTAGAATAATTGGAATATTTTGAAGAAAATAGAGCCAGGGGGTCATTTTTCTTCACGTTAAACGTGGAGAGAAATTACCTCCATAGAAAAAGTGACCCCCTGTGTAAACAAGAATAGATATGAATTACCCCATATAAGAAAGGAATGTCAATCGATAAATGACCTATATTTTCATGAACAAGACTAAAAATGCGGCGAGCATAAAATTGCAAATACTTTTTACATTTTTGGGGAAAAGTGATTTTTGTGTTAATTTTTCTTTCTTCTATGTATTATGTATACGTCGATATCTTTAACACTTGCTGTCTGGTTGAATTTGCTGATTTTGATTGGAACTATATTTTTTTTCAGAGCAATTGTGTAAAGAGTACCTGACTACATGTATATAGATTTATCAATTATATTATAATAAAATATTATATCTAAAAACGTAGATAAGACAAATAGAATAGCATTTACATACAGTTCACATTATAGGTTTTTTGAGATTTTAATACAGTTGATATACTTGACCACCTTGTAGGAACGCACTGAAGTATAGTGTACTTTTTGACATAGAGTTCTTATGAACAAATTAATTATCAGATCTGCCTCAAACTAAAACTTAATTAATTCATGTCCATATACTTACATTCAATGAATAAAAGATTCCATAACTTTAGCCATAGTATTTATCAGATTCCTATATCTTTATACATAGCTCTTCTTGAGAGAAGATTTAAATACCATGTAGCACTCTTAATATATCGATTTAAGGTTTATCTACATAACACACTCACAGCATTTGATATATCGATAAAAGAGTTTCCTTTGAAATGTAACTTCACAAAACAGGAACCAATATTGGTTATAAATTATTTAATCTAAAAATTGTTTATGTATTTTTAAGTGAAACGGAAAAGGTATGTGAGAACTTAAAATTTAAAAGATAGAACATTCAAGTAATAATTCCTAGCAGTGGAGTACACGTTTCAAAAATTTGGTTTAATAATTATTTCTGGGTACTGCACTTGTATACCTTGTACTTAGTAATTTATAACAGATATCATTATATGGTGAATTGAATTTTAAAATAATGTCAATGCGTTTTAACTCGACGTAATAATGCAATGCATGTTACACCTTGTGGTGAGAACTAAACTTCGGTACATTTTTCCAGAGTATTGTTAAAAGGAAACGATTTTTCCCCTCCTTAAATATACACATTCTTAAAATAAGTTTATTTGAGTATGATTTACAAATGTTGTTACCTTTTGTTTTACTGCAATAAAATTACAATATTGTTTATACAATTTTACATATTTTAAACAATCACATAGAATACTCAATTTTATGAAAATGACACTTATTCTTTTGGCAAACGTGTCATTCTTCTATACGTAGAATAGTGACCGGGTATAAATATTCTACGTTGAAAAATGAACCCGTCATTATTCTACGGGTGTCATTATTCTGCTTTACTCCTGCACTGTTCCGGAGAACGCACCTGTCAAACCTTAGGTATGACTAACGTCATAACATAAACGTTTTTTTTTCGTAAAAGGGTTCAAAACTCATTGAAAAGTATTTCTGATGAGAGCCTTGTTTCCATTGTCCTGTTCTTTGTATTATGATTTTGTCACATGCATACAAAACATTATGATAACAATGCTATGTAATACGATTCAAACGGTCATTCAATGTTGAAGCAAAATTTACAAGTAGAATAAAAATAGTCCTTTTTAACACAGTAGGCAAAATATTAAATGAACTAAAATGAAGACTTAATTTGTTGAATTCATTAGAGTAGTACAGAAGAACCATGAAGTGTCATATGAAAAAAAAATAGGAATTTAAAAGAAGAAAGAAATGTTAAATGGTATACTTGTAAACAATGTATCACATACTAACCATCCTTTTTCTCAAGAAAAAATATTAATAATACCTTTTATAAACTTAAGGTAAAACATAACGAAGTAATGTGTATTTCATGTGTTCATTTGATCATTGTTCAATTAGCCTTTTATCATTGGATAATGTTATTACTACTGTTAAAAATTATGTACATTGAATCACAGTCATATAAGGTTCAAGATAAAAGAAAATGACATATATATTCAACTACTATCTTTGTCAAGTAGGTTCAAACTTTAATATATCTTAAACTCGTTGTTTTTTCTTCCATTAGTCTTATTTGTCAGAACAACAGTGTTGCTACGGTTTATAGCGCCACGGATGCTGATTGTTTCAGCACGTTACAAATCAAGTCATTTCCAACTATTAAAAGAGTTTTGGCGTAAGCTCAATAAAAAAAAATTAGTTTAGAAATAACGCTCTGACTAGCTGCATTTTGAAGAAATATTCAATGAATCTTACAGTACGTATTTACTATAACTAAACAATCAAGATCTTCTAATGTGGAAAGATAAGTAACAATTAGTCATGAGTGTGCAGGTACTTCTGTTCTGTTATGTTCAAAAGTTCATGCACTATAACCTAGCAGGCGCAAAGTGATGGGTTTTAGCATTATCGATACCAAAGGCTTGTTATCAATTTAAACAGTCATTTTTCTGTTTTAACTGAACTGGTAAAGATACCTACACCCAAATGCAATAGCATACATCGCATGCTCAATCAGAGCAAAATTCACTTCCCTGGAAGTCAGTGTTTTTAATGCATAACACAGGTTTGCCATCCTGCAACAATATAGCTCCTCGGCCAATCTTTGAAACGTGTACATGTATTTGCAACACTATGTTTTCACTGGGGTCAAAATATGAAAGGATATGTCATGGACTCCATGTGCGGATGGACTTGACCTTGTTAAATGCTTCATTTTGGGCTGCATCCCGCACAAATCTTGTCCTGGCCACAGGATCATGAAACACTTTCAGACTTAAATGATTGTTTATCAATTTATAATTATTGAATTTGTTATTGACAATTTTATATGGAGATGCTTTTAATTGCATTTCTATTTTTTAGTGATTTCAATCAAAAGACAATAAATAAGACACTTTTTCAATTGTTACATTTTTACAATTTTTGACTAAAGTCCAAGTTTGCTTCATGATCCTTGAGCCGAGATGATAAAACCATAATCATTGGAGCAATTTCCTCTGAGAAACTTTGGTAAATAGATAATCATACATTACACAGTTTTTAGCTCACTACGATTCGTAGAGGGGGTGTATCTTGCTTATGGCTTTGATTTTTGGGCGGTCAGGCTTAAGACTTTTAACTAAAATTATGTCACCGCAATAATCTACTTCTGTCTGGAAAACGGCAAGTTTTTTGGGATTCAGGTTTATGTCTTTCTTTTGGCAACGTTGTAGAATTACACGTAAGTTTAATAATGTTCTTCTTTAGTCTTTCTATATATAAGAACATCATCAACTATAGCGATTTAACTTGGTAGGTCATCAAAGCATTCAACACTTTTTCATTTGAATCTTTCTTGGAATGACTTAAGATCAAAAGAAAGTCTAAAAAATATATACCGTCCGTAGGAAGTATTGAAAGTGGTCAACATGCTAGACTCTTCTGAGGGTTTTAATATCCAATTCTCACTCTGAGCTTCTAGCTACGTAAAGTTCACTGCTTTAGAGACATGTGGAAGAACATCATTGAGAGTTCTGATGGGGAAGTGTGGTCAACGAATAGCTTTGTTTAGGTCTCGTGTGTCTTAACCAATTAGAAGTGATCTGTTTGTTTTTTAACAGTAACCAGGGAATTGACCCATCGGATTAGTTTTTTGACCTTTGTAATTACCTTGACCATTTCCATACTATCTACTCCTACCTAAAGTTCTTTGCTTATAACTTGCGGAACCCTACGAGAGGAACGATTAACTGATTGACCAGTTGGATGAACTTTAATCTTTTCTTCACCTGGGAATGTGCTTTTGGTCGTGAATATTTCTTGATATTCAAAGGACCCTTTATCGAAGGACTTGGTAGGTGGGGTCAGGTTTATTGAGTCAACTAGTTTTACATAACATAGGTTTAAACATGACCAGTAACCCTAGGATAGGCGGAGTTTTTTTTTGCCCCATGGATCTATGAAATTCTGTGTGTGCCCCATTTGACCCTTGCAAACAATATCTAGACTGCAAACACCTGCTTAAACTTAAATGGGAAGCCCCATACCGTAAGAGGTTTTGGGCTGGACGTAGATAGCACGCCACATTGACTTGTGAACCTGTGTCTAGTTTACAATGCACGGTACTGTTTGATCATGCAATACATGAGCAAACGCTCTACTATTCTTGATACTTGTACATTATCTTGCAATATAGGAATTTAAATCAAAGTACTGAAGAACTGACGGTAGTTGATTTTATCGATGTTTATTTATTTTAAAATCAATAATATGTTATTTTGCATGACAAATACATGTATTTTCTAATTTGAATTACGCACATTTTTATAATATGAAATTTTTGGACATTTTCGACAAGAATGTCGAGAAACCCCCATATGAATAATGTTAAATAATATTTAAAGATAAAATTAATTCAATCAAACTATGTATCAGTGATAAAATATTTCTCGAAAATTGTATGGATCCAAGGAATATTAAACTCTAGCCTCGTTCAATCAAATGCTCGGCTGACACCGACAAGGATTTACGGAGACAGCCGAGCGTTGATTTGAACGAGACTATATTGAACTCTGGCGTAGGAATACATGACTACAAAAAATATTTAAATTGTTCTTACCATTTAAAATCTGACTATTTTCAAGGTATTTATAAATAAGTTTCCTTGTACAACAATGCTTTAGCATACATTACATAGAATTCATCAATTATTTTCAAGAACTAAGTCTTTTCAGCAGCAATGATTTTTGCTGAGGTCCAAACACTGTTTCACTTTCGGTTTTTCTGAGTAACTGCATAGCAGAGTTGATGAAAATCAACTCCCAAAAATCATCATAATGATCATCTATATTATCATCTACATCAACATTTACAAATGATTCAGACATATCACCATATTCATATACACCACTGCATTCATGAACTTCACTAAAACTTGTGCACAATTCGGAGAAATGATTCCATCTTCAGTATGCGGTACACGAATTATTTTTTGCTGGACATTGGACATCTTTATGACGGTCAAGACCAAAGTTCTGACTTTAATCGTGATGTCCGTATACGTTGTCTTGTCCCCATCGAGCATCTCATCCTCTGTGGTAGCAAGGGACAGATTTTTGTAAAATATAGAGTTGCTCTACTTGAAAGCTTATGAGTGTTGCTAAAAATCGTGAAATGATATTTAATGACTATCATTAGGTAAAGAGGTGTCTCTTGTTGAAATTGAAATGCAACCTTTAGGTTCCTAAGGTTTAGTGCACGAGAATGCGGCTCTGGCTGTTGTGTTGACTTTAAACAGTGAAATTGTAAGTTACAGACGGGAGGTAGAATAACACGAAAAGTAGGTTGATGGGACATAGAAACTATACACCGGTACATTTCTGACATATGACGGTGCAACATGCACACGACCCGGAAGGTCAACCCTTTGCAGGGAATTAGCTGGAGAGGTATAAAAACCCGAAACATTAGCGAAATATAAAAGGGTTGAAATCCCTATAAAACACTGTGTAGACAAATTACACATTCGGCCAGTAATTTCCCTCAGAAATTTGTGATTTGCCTTATAAGGAGAAAATTCAAGGTATTTGGGCTGAATAGGAACCGAGGAAATTCTAGTTACATAGTTCTGAAGACACTCATCCCCTGCCTACATTGAATTGTTTAACAAGCATTCTGAGAGTATTGCGTAAGCAATACACGTCCCTTACCGGTTTGTAGAGATTTGTGGAAAATATGCACTGTTATGCAGAATAATATGTTTTACGGTGCTACCGTTCTGGCGAGCGCAGCAAGAATTACACATACTGTACCTTGCATCATTGTCAACTTATAGTTTTATTTAGGTATCAACGAACGTCAAAGAATTTTTGAGAGAGTATTGCTCCACAATGCCAAATGTAGTCAAATTTTAATGGTTATGATATATACAGCGCAACCCCCTACCCAGAGAGAGAGAGAGAGAGAGAGAGAGAGAGAGAGAGAGAGAGCCCGTCACCTGTTTGTAGGTGTGTAATTTCCCACTTTTATTTAATGGTATGACTATATGCAATATCTACATAATTTTTTTACCTGTTTATTTTTTCATTTTATTCCTTTTTATTTAGTTCAAAATGTCCTATTGTTTATTTCCTCCCTACTCATATACTTACCTGCCTACTGCACGGTACATGCATGCACAATTACTTTAAAAATGGATCGACATGACAGTAAAGTATGGCCCTTGCTAGTTTATATATATATAAAATCTCTATATTAAAAAAAGATTAAAAACAAATCATATGTCAATGAGGCAGGTATCGCAGACTATACTGAAATAGCCAATACACTCATTACAGATGATTGATCCACCTCTAAATTTTTCGCGGGAAATATAGCGCGAGTGCACTGTGACGTCATCCATGACTTTGTTCGTCTTTGTTTACGTTTCTCGACTCAATACGAAGGTATGGAAGCATGTAACAAATCTTTTGAGTCTCGCCAAAGCATATGCAGTACTCAAAACGTGTCTTCAAACTTTAAGTCACCGTAAATTACGAGTTAAAAGTCGGCCATTTTTGGCATAGCACCACGGGTGTAAACATTAGAGAGCATTATGGGACGTAGACAAAAAATTTTGTTTGATGAACTGTAGGTTTAGCTCGTTCTTTTTCCCGCGCACACTGGTTCTTAGAGCTCGCTTCGCTAGCCGGCGCTGCGCGCCGGCGAGCTGCGCTCGCTATCAATTCTTACCGTCTTCTGTACCCCGAATCAACAGACCAACCTGATAACGAACCCGATTGTAATAATAAAAAAACCTTGTCGATTAAATTTACAACACAATGCTTGACACTATTTTACAGAAGTTATTTGTTTGTTAGAAACAATGTAAAGAATGGTCCAAGTAATACAAGATATTAATACTGACTACACTTTTTCCTCGTTTATTCAATACACACCGAACCCGATAATGAACCCGAACATTAAAAAATTTGATTATAAAAAATTAATTTTCTCGAAAATATGTCAACCAGACGCTACAAAAGTGTGAACTTGAGCTGTAGTTTGACATTTTGAAGCTGTTCAGCAAATTTCATATTATTCCTCAAAAACATTAAGAAAAAAAGTGTTGAAATCTGAATACGAACAGACATACAGACGGACAGACGGATGGACAGGCGGACTGACGGATGCAGAGGAAAGCTATAGTCCCCTCCGGTGAAAACCGGAAAATCGTGAGTTCTGTGGTTGAGAATGTTTCTGCGGCGATGTAGCCGAGAATGATGTCTGCCAGGAGTCACTGCATTGACCTCCTTTGGAATGGTAGAATTATCTGTTCCAGACGTCTTAAACTACTGCTGCATGTATTGGAAAATTTAAGCAATTTGGATTACATCTCTATCGTGAGTTGTGCCTCTGTTTGACCACCCTCTCTCTTACCTTATTTGACTTTGTGCCGAATACAAGGTAGCCTTTAATCATCTTATCTTCTGCTCTCCAAAATACACGGTCTTTGGGTTCTAGAGGCAAGCAAGTTATGTATTACTCGTCGTGTACTTTGTGTTTCGTTATGAAAAATATACCTCAAAAAGACTTGATTGTGCTTGAGCTCTGCATTCTTGAAATATCCTGAAATGTGCTTCCAGTGATTTACATTTGTCTTCATCGAAGTACAAGTATTGTAAACACTTCGGCCATTTACTCCTGTCCATAACAAAAATATCAACTGTTTTGTTTCTCCTGTTTTACACGTGCTGTCTGGATTTTTTTTCTAGGCATTGAGTAGGTTTGCATCTGCGGTTGAGAAATACCTGCCAGACCTTGCTCTGATAAAACTTTTATTCTGACACCATGCTACGGGATGTAGGGCCCATTTTGTTAAGTGTTAAAGATCGCTTAATCTATCATAATAATTAATAATTGATTAATTAATTATCAATATCTTTAACCCTAATAATTCAAAAATCCACTGTTTATTTTTATATGTATTAGTCATATTATTACGCATGTTTTATTGCAAAAGAAAGCGCAAATTTTCATACACTACAGTATTTGTAATAATAATTATAGGTATGTGTTTTCTTACAAATAAGAGTAAACGCATCATTCACGATTAAAAATAACCTACAAAAAGTATCAATCGGATCAATGCACGTCGTATATGGTGATTTAAAAAGTAATAGAAATGTGGAATTTTCAAAATCAACAAATTATTACCACGAAAACTTAATCTTCCGCAGTTTTCGCTGACTTAATTTTTTTTATAATTCAAGGAATCAAGATTTGCTGACAGGTTTAAATTACAAATTATTATGGATATGATTATTATGTTCATATCAATTACGCAGCTAGTTTCTGATACGTGTAGAGGATTAAGAATTTTCAAAGGTCATGTCTATATTTTTACAGTTACCATTGAGTTCCATTTATTGGTTATTCTTGGGTTTGTTTATCAAGATGCTCTTTTACATTAAATGGCTTTCCCGTTATATATAACTATCATATGCTGTCATTACCAACATATTTTTTAACATTTTAACGTTAACGCTTTTTAAGACCACCTTTTGACTTTCAAAATACAGTATAAAAGAAGAGACCCTGGGACTGCAAAGCTCACATACACAGCATATACCAACACTCTAATCAACGCAGCGTAATCTTATCAAAGCAACGTAATAAGGTAAAAAACAATGTTTAAGTTTGTACTTTTTCAGTGGTTGTTGCGCTATAAGCATTAATGCATGATAATATATAAAATTTTAACTTTGCAGTTCTGAATAGTTTTAAAGATTTCTTACTTACACAATACCGTACTGATTGTTTGATGTCATGATCTATATCAATAATAAAGTATATTTTTTATCATACTTTGAAGATTTCCTCCAGTGCAATTCCAAAGGGCTTGCATAGTTACTAGTATTTATCATGTTTGATAGGCCTAACATATAAATTTAACTATGACGTTTGTTAGGAACACACAGTGTAATATATTACACAAACATTCTAACAAATATATGTGTCATAAATGTATTAATATATCTTAATGTATTGTAGTTTTACTGCTTAATGAAGGCATTTAGTTTCCAAATTATCTCACTCAACTACCCTCCACTTTATCATTATTACATTTACATGGGATAAAAAGTTATGTTAGAAGTGAGAAAGTGATAATGTCATGTTATTGGTATACTATGTACAGTACAATCTTTGTAAAAAAAAATAATAATTAACTTTACTTAATATTGGCTAAGTGTTTCTGTATGGTCTTACAATACACTTACAATGAGGCTATTTGACCTTTGCACTTTTGCTTTTTGAACAAAGATGCGAGAGTGCGAGGTTGCAAAGGCGACAATTCGATTGCGAAGGAGCTAAAGTGCGAAGATACGCCGATGCAAAGGTGAAAGTGCGAAGTTTTGAAGGCAGAAGAGCGATACTTCTATCGCTCCGTCGCCTTCGCATCTTTGCACTTTCACCTTCGCATCGGAGTATCTTTGCACTTTCGCTCCTCTGCCATCGCACTTTCGCCTTTGCACCTTTGCACTTTCGCCTTCGCATCACATCGCTCACCTGAGCAACAATTGCCTTAATTCTGATCAAATTAGCATTACAGTATCAAAATATCTTGACAACTGAGTACAGTTGATCTTGCTAAAAAAAATGGAAAATCTGACAATTTTTATCCACCTCTTATTTTTTGGTAAATACCAAGCCCCTTTTGTTGTTCTACCTCTAAGAATATTTTTCTCTATTCCTATATACCCCCCCCCCCCCCAATTTAGTGGCCAAACTTTCCCAGAATATTTTTAAAGATTTTCTCTATTTATTCCTATGTAAATATTCAAACCGCCATCACGGTCCCGCCCTACCACTAGGGACTGTGATTTTGCAAACTTGAATTTATACTACCCGAGGATGCCTCTACACAAGTTAAAGCTTTTCTGGCCAAATAGTCTTTGAAAAGAAGATTTTTAAAGATTTTCTCTATATATTCGTAAGTAAAAATTCATCCCCCATTGTGGCCTCACCCTACCCCTGGATTCTAATTTAAACAAACTTGAATCTACCTGGGAATGCTTCCACTCAAATTTGAGCTTTCCTGGCCTAATACTTTTTGAGAAGAAGATTTTTAAAGATTTTCTCTATATATTCCTATGTAAAATTGATCCCCCAATTGTGGTCCCACCCTACCCCCGGGGATAATTATTTGAACAAACTTGAATCTACACAACCTGAGGATGCTTCCATTTTAATTTGAGATTTTCTGGCCTATTAGTTTTTGAGAAGAATATTTTTAAAGATTTTCTCTATATATTCCTATGTAAAACTTGATCCCCCAATTGTGGCCCCACCCTATCCCCGGGGACCATGATTTGAACAAACTTGAATCTACACTACCAGATGATGCCTCCATACAAGTTTAAGCTTTTCAGGCCGAATAGTTTTTGAGAAGAAGATTTTTGAAAAATTCCAAAAAAAAATTCAATATCTCTCAATTATCTCCCCTTTAAGGTAACTCCGTACCTATAAAATTATCGGTTAAAAGTAAAAAAACTTAACTTTTTTTAACTTATTGGACTTGAATTTCATTAAAGAATAAATAATATATATATATATGTATCCATACTATTTAAGATGTAAGGTAATAAAATCCAAAGGCTGAAATTATCATCTAAAACTCACACTTTTTTTTAAAAAAAATTAAATATAAGTGGATGGATACATGTTTGTCTATTTAAATTTTATTGCTTACTATGCCAGAAAACTAAAATTAATTTAGAAAAAAGAAATTGTTTACATTGGAAAACATAGCATTTAGATCTATCACTAAGAGAAAAATAGAAAAGAGTTATTTCCCTTTGTCATTATTGAATTATGTCGAATATAAGGATGAAAAACGCTTATTAAATATCTCCAAGTAAATAATGATTTGAGTTTTTGATGTACACCTATAATAACATAGAAATTACAAATCTACTTGCAAAAATTTTAATGAATTCATGGTGTATGTAACATGTATGACGTCACAGGAGGGTGGATTTACTTTAAAGAGGGCGTGGCACTTCTTTTGAACAACCTTGAATCCCCTACCCCTAGTGAAGCTTTGTGCCAAATTTGGTTGAAATCTGCCCAGTGGTTCTTGAGAAGAAGATGAAAATGTGAAAAGTTTACAACAACGATGACGACAACAACGACGACGACGACAACGACAACGACAGACAACGGACAAATTGTGATCAGAGAAGCTCACTTGAGCCTTTGGCTCAGGTGAGCTAAAAAGCAATAAAAAATGTCTGCTACGATAACAATAAACAAATGATAACTTACCAAAAGAACATTCTGTGTAAGGTGATTCTTGATCAATATATGGTATTTGAGAATCACTCTGTGAATCACTCTGGTTTGAATCATTGTTACTTAAAAGGTGTGTACCCTCATCATCATCTGCAAAAAAAAAATTATATTCTACCCTTTAGTAGCTTACTACATTAAGACGTATTTTTTAAAACATGACGTCAAAAGATGGCAATTTTAATTAAAGTCCCACTTGTACAATAATAATTATCACAGAAATGAGATACTGATACCGAAATGGGCTCATCTAACTTTGTCGGTACAGGAACAGGTGTAGTGATATGATGACACATTTAAATTTTACAACTCAATAAACATTAAAGATATAAGGGTCCTTTAAATAGTTTAAATATTATGAATAAGATTTATAAATTTTAATCCATAGAGATGAAGCAACAGAAATTTTTCGACCAAAAGGAATAATTAAACATTTAAAACTCCAAGCAAATAATGCTTTAATACGAAAAAAACCATGAACGAGTTGGATGGGTTTTCATCAATTGGAACACAATGTTATAAGTTGTTTAGGTGGGAACAGAGCTGAATTCAATTTTCCTTATAGTATGAGGTAAAAGGTATGAACAATAATTAAAACATCGATTTTAACTGACATCGACCTTTATGTATACTGAACAATACCATGTTGATTTATCTACATTCAAATCAGTTTTTCTCAAATTCAATAAAAGAGGTTAGTATAAATGTAGAGACTTGCAACTTAAGTTATATAAAGTTTTATGGTTTCAAAGAAGAAGTGATAACTATCATTTAAAAGGGGGCAGTTATTCTACTAATATCTCTAGTTCCCACTAATTCTCTTAACAGTACATTCATTTTTTTTCCAAAGATGAGACTCAGAGAATTTAAAGTAACTGAAATTCATAACAATATAATGAAGATCTCACAAAATTATAGCGTTTAATCTTATACTGTAATTGATAAACTTAATATATGATTATAACACGGGAGTAAAGCCCAACTGAATTCTGGGTTCACTTTCGGATTTATTTTGAGTTGACTGTGGGTCGGATTTTTGAAAATTTGTGTCCACTCGGGGTTACCTTTGGTTTAATCAGGGTTTACTTTGGGTTAACTCGGGGTTAGCTTTTTGGGTCCACCAAATGAACTGAAGTGTAAAGCAAACCCGTCTTTTATAAAAACATTTTACTGCCTGTAATTCCTGCCTGCCACTTGAATATTCCAAATACACATGTACCATCTGCTTTCAAGTGTGTAACACCGAATGGTGTTTACTTTCTGTGTCCATTCTGGGTTTATTTTGGGTTAACTCTTGGTCTGCTCTAGTAAACCCAGAGTAAACCCAGCAAATAAACCCAGTGTTTAGTTGTTAGGTTGGTCTTATCGGTACTGTATATATACAAGCACAACGACTACCGACAGATGGTCTACATGTTGTATTATTTTTATTTTTATTTGAATAGCTTCTTAATCTAAAAATGACTCGTTTTGAAAAAAAGTGTTTTTAAACATGTTAAAATTATGATCGTTTCCTGTAGCCCGACTGATGCATTCAAATCAAAAACTGTGCTTTACAATCAGCTTATGCAAATTTCTCTGATAATTATTTTAGTTTGATATAAAATATGTCATATGCGTAACGTGCACCTTTTATAATTATATCTTTTAGCATTTATTTCATGACTTTGAACTCATTTGTTATACTTGACCACTTCAGTCAAGAAATATTTGAACTCTATTATATTTGAAATTCATTAATAACACTTTACAAATTTTGAATGCAATAATCATTGCTCAAAGGCCTTTGCTTGCTTTAAAGTATGTGTTCAAATGGCATTTCATAATATACTCTACACTGTAAAACAACAAAACCTAAAACGCCCCAAAAATACCTAACTACAAACCAAAAAAGAGAACGTGACAAAAAAGAATTATTCTTATATTATAGCGTAATGAATAACTCCCATAAGATACATTTTAGCACAATTATTTTAAAATTACAAAGCTAAATCTAAAAACAATTAGAAGCCAAATGATGGACAAAGAAAAACAAGTGTTAAATTGCACTGACTGGATATTTAATGGCGGTGCACGCCCAAAAAGAATTAAATTTTATACATCTGAGACAAAAAGCTCTTAAATTATTGTTTTGCCATTCCTATCCAAGAATACTTACAATGAATACTGTTACATTCTTCATGTGACGGTCTGTCATAACTGTGTGTGTCATTTCGATGGCCACTGTTGATATAGTTTATTACTTCGTTGCGACCTGTAACAACAAATATGCTTCTAAGTGACTGACCTGTTTTCATTGATAAGCATTTCGTACAGTTAAGTGAAAACAGTAAATAAATCATAATTTTTTTATGTCATTTATAAGCTTTTACACAACTGAGAGAAACGAAATGTACGAAAGTCGATTGAGCCCTTCTTCGAACTTCAGTTAGTCATTTAGTTACGAATTTATTAATGAAATATTTGCACTATATCGAGAAACTTTAATGTTTATATGCGAAAGTTATGCGCCTAAATTTAATAAAAATGCGGTTTTTTTTGTCAAAAGAAATGCCTTTATTTAAGAATGATAAACGTTTGATTGCAAACTTGATATGTTTTTCTTAAAATGAAAATTCTGCACAATGGACTTTTGAAACAATGTAAGAATTTTTTACATTAAATAAAAAAAAATTAAAGACTATACTTTTGAGAATCCAATAATTACTATCCATATATGACAATATGAAACACTTTAGGAAACAGTTAAAATACATCAATAAAAGAAAAATATCAATTATTCGTTTGCCGTTTTACAATGTGTCTGTGTTGTGCAAAGAATTTCGCTTGATTTATTCAATAACGTAGAGTGTATAAAATATTTTTTAAAAAACAGCACACGACACTATTCTCTTTCTGAGTAACAGTACATACCAATTAAGCTGCTCCTCCCAATAACTTCAATTTACCAAATAAAATATACAATATGGCTACAAACATTTTTAAAGTTGCGTCACAATTTCTTAGAGTTGCGTCACAATTTCTTTAAGTTGCGTCTTTCAACAGAACAGAACGCGAATGAGTGAGCCAACAGTATTTTGATTTTTAAACTGTATATTTCAATTTGTAAATTAAAGTAAATACGGAAGGACAAAAGTGAGAAATACATAAGATAATAGATATTAATATTCTGACCATCTCATACCGGATAAACTCATTTATTGTGTGTAATAATGTTTCTTACAAAACCTTAAGAAGTATTAAAAAATGTAACGATTTGCTTACATTTGACTATTTAATTACTCACCGAGATTTGGAAACTTGACGGTACATCCTTTCTCTTTTAAGATAACAACAATCAACACTAAGACAATAATAGATAGTAGAATCGACGGTACGATGACTAACACAGGGAAACTTTCCGTGATGGTTTTGGTTAAGATTTCTCTTTGTTCAGTTGTATTGTTTTGTTCGACTGTATTTTTTCCAACTTGTCTAAAAATAAAATTAATAGTTTAAACAAATCAAGCAAAACATGTTTTCATAAGTCTGATTTCTAAATCATAAAAGTATATATTTTGACTGGACCAATTATTGATTTGTGAAATACAGTGTAGTATATCGGCTACAGACAGACACACTTATCTTTTTTTTCAAACTAATCGAACAGAAACATAAATTAATTTCTAACCCTGTGTAGGGAGGGAGGGAGCTCGAGGGAACTTTTCTATTTTTCAAACTTGAAGTTTACTTATTAATATTGGTAAAAAAAAAATCTTACAAAGAATTTGTTTTTCATTTTGTGCCAATAGAATTTTATCAGCTTTTCGCTAAAGTTAAAATGCCAGGTCATATTTTATATTTAGCATAGGAAGTGATCAATATTGTACACTTCCAAAAAATCACTACACTGGTGTCTTTCAAAATTAAGGTGGAATAAAACATCATCACAAAATAACATTCAGAACCCGGGGAAAGGTATCGTTCTTAGCATTGATGTCGCTGTACAACTTACTTCCGTAGCGTCTACTTGGAACATTTCAAAATATCGTGTTTATTGATTGGATAGATTACAGTTCAGCGTGCTAATTTGTATCAGTTTTCAGATAGAAAGATATGTGTGGAAGTGGGAAAAATAGATGACACCAAAGGTATAGCGATTTTTGATATAGTAATTGTTTGAATTTCCCAGGTGGTACCTCAATGTAAACAAACGGGAGTTGCTTACCTTCTCTCTTTTTATATATTGGGGAAACGAGTGTCAATTTAAAATGCCACAGAGTCGTGATATTTCTGGGGTTTTTTTACTTGAGACATAAATAAGGGGTTGTTAATGATATTAAATAAAAAAAAAATTTAAATGTAACGTTAGAAAAAAATGGAAAAGGAGGGGGGGGGGAGGTTAGTGCACGGTCCTGTGATTTAGACGGTCAACTTCTTGTTTCAAAAAATTGTCCGGTGCTGGAGGAGCGGCTGCAGCTGGTGAACGTCTTCGGAGACAGTGGTGGGGGAAGCGTTAGAGATAGGGGCATAAAGAACTTAAATGTCTGAGCGTTTTGGGTTGCAAAGATTTGTCAAGACATTTCTGTTTCAACTTTTCCCTCGTCCCAGGTGTTTGCATGCGTTTGTATATCGTAGGAATCTTCATGCTCTCAACTTTGTGTAGCCGTAAATACTTTAACGTGCTAGCAGCAATATCCTCTTTACCGCCAGTTTGACAAACTCTTCTTTATAACACACCAGATCGTCACTTATTTCTCTGAGAAACTTCTCAAGTCCCTCCATCTCGACGATAATAGTCGGAGTGATGGAATTCCGCGCACTTAGTGGGCGGGTACTAAACAGTCAGTGTAAATGCTGGTTTGAAAAACTGCAACTCGTGATCCCATTACTCAACGCATCAGTTTATCGGTCGCAGCGTGTACACTGATGTTGGATTTGCGATAAATATGACTGAATATTAGCTAAAATATGACTGAGTATTAGCTAAAATGTAACTGAATTGTCACTGAAGTGTAACTTCATGGCTACTGAAATACAACTGAATGGTCGCTAAAATTTTCTGCCATTTAGTCAACTGAAAGGGAATTGAAGTGTAACTGAATGCTAAAGGGAAACTACCTTGTCAATGACTATTTCAGTACATTTAGTCACCATTCATTCACCATCCAAGTCCACTGAAAGGCAACTTTTCTTCATGTTCAAGACATGCTCTACGTATGAACAATTTCTAAAACGGGGTCGGCTAATGAAGTGATAATCGATAGGCATATCAATTAACCTGGGTTCGGGATTATAATTAGTTAAAGTACGCTAATCAAAGTGTTACCCTTGACGGACGGACAGACGAACGTTATACTTGATCCTGTGATATTGATACAACTGAGCTTATTGACTAACTGGGCACTTTGCCTGCTATAATATATCATCTTTTACTACACTCCTGAAAACAAAATGATAAAAGAAAATTATCAACAATTTCAATTGAAGTCATTATTACGTAAGTTCTATGTTGGATGCAACGACTTTGCAGCAAATATAATCTTCCGCTAGTTCGAATGCTGACTGACATTTTTCATACTTAATGTTAGGCCATTATGAATCTCTAAACCGTGTACGGATTTTTCGTTTTTCTGATTACCACAAAGAGCACACGGCGGGTATGACCCCTCTGCAGAATATGCTCACTACCCCATGGCACCTGTTCTACGTCTAACTTTTGTAGCAGTCCTTGTTTGCTCTACTCCTGTTTTGTTGTCTTTTCTCTTGGGAATTTTGATTTTGAACATTGTTCGATATCACCACATTTCATGCGTTATTACATGCCCCTCTGTCTATTATTCTGTTTGCTTTAAAAACATTCTAACGTGCATTAATGTTATTACAGTGCATTGTCATCTTTATATGTCCTATGACTAGCTTTAAACACAAAAGTCATTAAAAATGAGATAAATGAATGATTTCTTTTGACGAATGTATATATCTCTTTCGTTTTCAATCAAAACATGTATGTTATTTAAAAAAGGATTGATTGAAGACTGATTGAGAGCGAGAGAGAGAGAGAGAGAGAGAGAGAGAGAGAGAGAGAGAGAGAGAGAGAGAGAGAGAGAGAAACACTGACACGTTGAATTCTCTTGAGTTGTTTTGGGCTAAGTTTCCTGATAATTCGATAGTTCCATTCCTTTCGGCTGAATTGTTTTTCTTCAGTCTAAAAAACAATATTGATTGTTTGATGTTTTAAATGCAAACAGTTATTCCATGGCATTTCATAATCTACAGTAAAAGTCATCTGAAATGTCTAGAAAAATCTCCATCCAACGTTGAAATAGTTGAATATTTCATGAAAATAAACTACACTCAAATTTAAATAGAATCTGAAGGTGTCGTTGATATTTCAAACATATCAATGTTGCATTATTATCATATAGTACTCTTTTGAACACATGCATGATTGCATTTCCCTCTGATTATTATTATGTTTGCTAAAACCATGCTTTTTATCTGTATTATTGCAATAACAGTGCATTGCCATCTATATCTGCCCTATGACAAGCTTTAGACATAAAAGTTATGTAGAACGGGATAAATAAATGATTTCTTAAGAGAAAATTATATATATTTTTCGTCATCATGCAATAAGGTTAAAGTTATTTTAAAATATATGATTGATTGATTGATTGATTGATTGATTGATTGATTGATTGAGGAATAAGAGAGAGAGAGAGAGAGAGAGAGAGAGAGAGAGAGAGACTGACGCGTTGAATTCTCCTGAGTTGTTTTGGGTTAAGTTTCCATATAGTTCGATAGTTCCATTTCTTTCGGCTGTATTGTTTTTCATCAGTCTAAAATAAATTGTTAATTGTTTAATGTTTTTAAATGCAAACATTTATTCCATCGCATTTCATAATTTACAATAAAGGTATCTGCAAAGTCAAGAAAAATATCAATCCCACGTCTAAATAGTTTCATAATATTAATGAAAAGAAATCAGTGAAATAAACTCTGAAGGCGTCGTAGATATTTTAAATATACAAGGGTTGATCCAAAAGCAATGTCACGATATGCACTGCGCATTGATGTTAATAACATGATATATACGTGATATCGCCGCGTCATGAATTTACATCTTTTTTAAGGTTTGTATATATGAATAAGTTACATTTTTCAAAATTTGAAAATGCATCAAAACAACACAATATTTTAAAACATATATATTATAATTTTATTCTAACTGTTTTGAAAAATTAAGGCCCATTACTGTCCAATTTGGATATTTACCCAATGCTTTTTGTCTCTAGATCAAGGGATAAAAAGGCTGGACATGCAAATAGTGATACGATGCATTTTTTGCTTCGATGGATAGAAATCACAAGACAATGTACTGGAATTGATATATCAACCTAAAATTGAGAGTGAGTGAACAGGATACCTTAAACGTGGTTCAAATACCTAGTAATAAAAACATATGTCATGTTAATAAAATATTAGATAGATAGAAGACGAAGGCTCTCAAGGAAAATTAACGCTGGGTTCTTTCGGCAATGGCTATATCATAAAGCTACGTTCACAACTTACTGAAGAGACCTCGACAAACTGATTGCACATTAAATAATCCAATATACTATTTCATCGATTACAAAATGATTAATTAGTTACTAAATGCAAAAATTGATTAAAAAATGTCAAATATAGCATCGTGGCGAATTTAGATGGAGTACTAATTTACGAAATTCTACCAGAACGCCAAAGATCTAAAAATAACGTCGCTAGCGTGTGGCGACTATCGTTACCTCATGCTCTACAAAATATATTCTCTACAGACATAATTATCACAATGCATTGAAATTTTCAGGTCTGTATTGAATTATGTAGATATCTTCAAGCACAAACTTTTGTCACTTAACGCAGATTTTTCACGATTTTATCGAATCTGTGACATTACTTTTGGATCAACGCTCGTATTTACAATGTATTTTAATTAAATAGCACTCTTTTGAGCACATGAATGATTGATGCCCCTCTGTCTATTACTATGTTGACAAAAAACATGTTCTTATCTGTATTAATTCGATAATAGTGCATTGCCATCTATATCTGCCCTATGACTAGCTTTAGACATAAAACTAATGTAGAACGAGATGAAATGAATGATTTCTTAAGAGAAAAATGTACATATATCTTTCGTCATCATGCAATACAGGTATATTGTTAACTGAAAAAGTATTGAGGAGAGAAAGAGAGAGAAAGAGATAGTGAGACTAACATGGGGAATTCTTCTGAGTTGTTTTGTGTTAAGTTTCCTGAGAGTTCAGTTGATGCGTTTCTTTCGGCTCTATTGGTTTTCATCAGTCTAAATAAATTGTAATATGTTCATTATTTCCATAGCTTATCAAAAACGTCAAGTAGTAAAAACATCTGAAATGTCTTAAAATATTTTTTTTTATATCTGAAAGCCATCTGGAATGTCTTAAAAGTATGCTTTTATCGTAAAAAATAGTCGAATATTTTTTGGAAACAAATTCACCCAATTAAATAAAATCTGGTTGCCTCGTAATTATTTTAGATATATGACAATTTTCAGATACAGAAACAAATTTCTCAGATAAAATATACACTCAGCAAGCGTGTATAAATGACAACAAGCCAAAATATTCACAAATAAGATAGAATAAACTTTATCTTAGATATGACTAAGATTATATAATTTTGTTTTATTTTGACATCGCTAGAGGATAAAATAATGCATTTTGTAAAAAAGTGTATAATAAATGCCCACTATTACAAATCGCATAACTAGGCATTAGGTAGGCATATCATTGAGAAGTTATTTTATGAACATACTTTGTAAGCATCACATCAAGAATACACAAAACGAAATGAAATTTAACGTCAATTAAAATTTTTTTTTTGATCTGATTGATATTGAAATTCCATTAAGACAATTTGTTTGTAAGAAAAGACTATAAGATTTCACTTTGATGACCCCAAGTCCAATAGTTTCTGCAGTCATTTACTCAAAGGCAATGCATGCAGTTCGCAACCTAAATTTATATAAACATAATTTCACAAAACCCTTTGTTGTAAAGGATTCCTCAAAATCACTCAGATATTCTATTTCCAGGTGCTTAATAATCAACACATTTAAGCGACCCATTGAATAGTTGAACATCATTTAATCAGTCTTGAAATACACACGATGAAAACAAACATTATTTATCAACAGGTTTTAGCTAACCGGAGCTGAAAGCTCAAGATAGTTTTCTGATCACTTTGGATCATTTTGTCTGTCGTTTGTCTGTCCGTCCGTCCGCCTGTCTGTCTGTAAACTTTTCACATTTTCGACATCTTCTCCAGAACTGCTGGGCCAATTTCAACCAAACTTGCACAAAGCACCCTTAGGCAAAAAAGATTCACATTTGTGAAAATTAAAGACAACGCCCTTTTTCAAGGGGGTTTAATTAGGAATTATTCAACAATTTTGAGAAATTTTAAAATCTTCTTCTCAAAAACCATTCGGCCAGTAACGTTGAAACTAGCCTTGAAATATTTTCAGGTATTTTAGAAATCAAAGTTACGAAAATCATGACCCCCGGGGGTAGGGTGGGCCACAATGGGGGCGGGGTCGAATTTTTAGATAGGAATATAAAGAATAAACCTTTAAAAATCTTCTTCTCAGAAACCAATTAGCCAGGAAAAGCTGAAACTTGTTTGAAAGCATACTCTAATACTGTAGACTCAAAGTTGGTAAAATTATTACCCCTGGGGGTAGAGTGAGGCCACAATGGGGGGAATTAATTTTTTCAAAACAATATATAGAGTAAATCTTTAAAATCTTCTCAGAAACTAATTCACTAGGAAATCTGAAACCTTTGTGGAAGCATCTTTAGGTAATGTACATTCAAAAGTGGAAAATTATGACCCCTGGGGGTAGGGTGGGGTCACAATGGGGGTGGACTTTTTACATAGGATAATAAAGAGTAAATCTTTAAAAAATTTCTTTTAGAAAATTATCAGCCAGTGGATTCTTCAAATTGTATAGAATTTGGCCCTTGGACAATTTTTTGGCGTCAAAAAGGGTTTAGAGTTTGATGTATGTTTATATTCCATATACACAAACAATTGTTTAGGATCTTTTTGAGAACTGCAATGCTCAACATGTGTTATGGCTATAAATTTATCCTGTTAGAAAAGAGATTATTGATGATAAGAATATCCAAGGGGGAAATGGATTTTTATTTATACAGGATCTACATGTATTATACAATATAATATAATTTCAATAAACTAATTTTTTTTATTATTCCAATTGTTCCTCCGGTGAGCGATGTGGCCCATGGGCCTCTTGTTTGATATTATATTCCCAGCGTGCATGCTGTTGAAAATGGTACTAAACTTAATAAATAAATTTTAGGTGTTTACGGATCTGACCAAAGTGTAAGAAATATTTTAGCTGTAAGAATGAGTATGATTTAATTTAATAATTAAAAGCCAATTATCCCCCCCCCCCCGTTTCCCTAGGCTCAGATAGAAATGTTTCACTAAATAAGTCATTAATAGGTAGACAAAAGTTGTAACCAATGAACAGACTAAGAACAACTAATTAACACTGTCGGAAGTAAATAATTTATAAAATTATACGTCACATTTATTTATACCAGTATTTTGATTTAAGACATACAAAAATACCTTAGTCTATTTATACTTGAATATTATATACCTAGTTTGTAAAACCACATGTAACAATTATATACACAACGTCATAAAATTAGAGACAAACGTTCGCACATCATGTTTAACATGTTTAATGATTGAGTGTCAAAACCAAGCTCTACGGACTAAACAAAAATGCCTTTAGGATACAAAACACAGTTTTAAATATAACGTTATTAAGACGTTTTCAGATGAGGGACAAATGCAAAACTGACCCCTTTAAAATTATATTCTAAAGACAATTAACATATATATCTATATATGTATAGAAAAATAAAATTACGAATTATGTAAGTATTCAAGAATAATGCACATGTAACTTAATTAGAGAATTTATTTTACACTTTACACTTTGTAAACACAATAGTGTAGAGGTTTAGTTGTAAATTTGACGTATGGCGTAAAACCGTTTGCGACTCATTAATTTTAGGTGTATAGATGCATCATTCATTTTAATTGATGATATAAGGGGGTTTCTTTCTTTTTATTAAAACAGCCTGCTCCAAAACCAGTCCACAACTTCTTATCTCGATTATTCTTAAAACAGAAGATCAGCATCAACACTTCGGGGTTGATTCTATTTGGTTATATTTAAATATACTTAAGTATGTATATGTTGGTTTATGTTGACGAATGTTTTATTTAATATTAATACATACTCATAGTCGTGTAAGATAAAATTTAAAATAAATCAGAATTTCAGGTCAATAATTAAGTTTGTTTATAGAAGCAAATACTGTTGAAAAAATAAGCCAATGAAACAAAACAACAAATTATTATTATCATGTTTTCAAAAACTTCCGAAGTCACTTTCAAAAATTCAACAAAATGAAAAGCAGTAAACTGATTTTGAGGCGTAATTTTGAACAATAGGAACAGTTGTATCATCAATTGAAATAGATGATGCATATTTATACAAATTAAAATAGTACGTTGCGATCTGTAACTTTTTATTTATGACGAAATACGGAAAGAAAATCATAACAGTTGAACCGTTTATAAATTAAATCGGCACGCATAACGAGCCTCATGGGAAAAAATGCATGCATTTTTATACTTATAAATTAAGGCACTTTGCAAATAAACTACAAAATGCCTCCACCAGAGTACTTGCTTAAACCTTTGGTACACATGCATGATGATGGCCGTAATGTATAATTGAATTTTAACTGAAATTAATCAAAAACCTACTTTTATAAACAATACTTTCGATAAACAAGCCCGAAATAGCAAAAATGAGAGTAAGGTGTTGGACACGCTTTGGCGGATCCATGTCAGGAGTAGTTTGGATCAAAATATATACATGTAATGAAATGATATTGAATGATTTCGTAAAGAGTGAATGTATTTACTGTGAGCCTATTTAGAGAATACTTAGGAGTTTAGATTTGACAAATGTTGAATGAATAAAATGAGTCAATTCGTTTCTTAAGTTGGCGATTTTAGTTTTGATACACATTTGCTTAAGAACTTTCCAGAACGGGGTAACCAAGAACGTGGATTGACTAATTAACGAAAAGTGTAGGACTAGTTCATCACCTCGGATCGGACTTCTATTAATATAAAAAGTAAATAAATAAACAATTAATTCGGTTTTAGTATTAATGAAAAGAAATTTCCAGAACGGGTATCGAGAAACGGCTTGACTAATTGAAATCATAGCGGAAAGTGTAGGGCAAGTTCATCATCGGCCACATACTTTTAATCTGACAACTTTGGTTTAAAATATGCATGTAAATGGATAATGATGCATGACCTAGCGTGTTTTAATTTTATACTTTTATACCACGACAGATTAGTTGTAAACCTTGGACATTATTTTGTAAGCACCAATAAACAGATTATTGTATTCTACGTCTATTAGTTTAATGGGGATGCCCCCCCCCCCCCCCGTTTTTCTTTCAAAACAGTCTAAACTCTTTTATCTGAAATTTTTATCTGGGAGAGTAACACAAATTATAGTGAAAATTCACAGGGCGAAAAACAATCTTTAAGCAAATTCTTAAAGGTGGCGTAAAGTTAGCTTAAAGGATATACAATCTTTAAGCCACCTTTAAGTCACATTTAAGCTGAGCTTATAGGTCCTTAATGTCCAAACTTCTTTAAGTCACCTTTAAGCCATCTTTAAGCTGCCTTTAAGCATCTTTAAGTGGCATTTACGCTCCCTCTAAGTTGTCTTTAAACCATCTTTAAGTTCCTTTTAAGTCAAGTTTGATCAAACTAAACAATAAAAACATATATTAAATGCAAAAGCTCTTTTCTAGGGAGGGGAGGGGGTGATCCGAGTGATGATATAATTTCCAAGGAAGGGGGGGGGTGTTTCAGGCGGTTTTAATTGTCGCTCCATAAAACACATATCGCTATCATCATCAACGCTCCGATGGACACAGATTGCCATTATAAAATTCTTTATAATATTTTTTTGTTTCAAAATAATTCAAAATTATTGTAGGGGTGAGAGCAGTCTCTGTATCTTAATTTGTGCATGAAATTATATTTAAGTATGTTTGTTTCCTATTATGAATTAATCGGTGAAATATCTCTCTCTCTCTCTCTCTCTCTCTCTCTCTCTCTCTCTCTCTCTCTCTCTCTCTCTTAGTTCATCCGGTAATTAAACAAAATAAAGATAATGAACCAAAACTGCATGATGTAATTTAATAATCGGTTGAAGGTATGTAATTTTTTTCAATTTTAATTACTTCTAGGTCTAATTCTAGATCTGCTAGATACATGTTAAAGATGAAAAGACTCTCAACTGCCTTTGTTATATCGTGCAGGATATTACTGATTTGTTTGTCTAGACATAGTTTTGTTCGTTTGTGTATATCTAATTAGAGTCTGGAACTAACACAGAATATACAAGATATACACAACAGTTGTGTCGTGTGCCCAGGTGCACGTTTGTCCAACTTAAGAAAAACCCTGGAACTAACACAGAATATACAAGATATACACAACAGGTGTGTCGTGTGCCCAGGTGCAAGTCAGGGTTTCTAAAGGCGTTGAAATCTTAGTATGTACGTGTATACGTTAAGTCTAGTGAATAAAAGTTTATTTACATTTGTAATTCATTTTCAAAGTATTATTTCCTAACTCTGGGTTTTAAAAATGTTATGTCTACAAATTAAAGATACATGTATGTAAGAGTAAAATCTAGAGGCTAATTTATTTCTGTACCGGTGATCATAAATAGGGGTTAATTGTTTTAATATTTGTATAAGAGTAAATATGTCACATACCCGGCCTGGTACATCATACAATTGTATGTACAAGTATATGTATACATCATTTGCAATTGCCACATGCAGTAAATACGTCACCCGTAATTGGTAATATTGTTTATTATAGAATTGATAGTCTAAAAATCATGTATACAATTAAATGTTTAAACATACTGGAACGGCGCCGTGATCATGAAAACCTGGAAAATTGTAGAACTAATACCCTCAGGCTAATAGTTTCAATGCATTTGATAAAAGAAATGATTTCATCTTCTTCCTTGCATTTCATTTAGCTATGATTTAGATGAATGTTTATCTACTCTGTTTAAATTTATTTACTAAGTAATCCTAACGGTAAGGTATGATATATTTTTATTTTCACTGAAAACCAAGTTCCGTATTTCATTCTAAATATATGCATGCATGTAATTTATAAATTAGATATGATATGATTGATTGTTACAATTTGAATGGAAGTCAAAATCTTTTCAAGTAAAAAATAGACATTGAATACATTGTTTCAATATCCACTGATATATAGGATATAAAAACCTCCTTAAATATGTAAGTCGCCGTGGCGCAGAGGAAGTGAGGTGATGCTGGTAAACGAAGGGTCCCGGGTTCAATCCTCGTCTTGGGCGTTTTGATTATTTTTTTTTTTTCATTTTATTTTCTAGAACAAAAACCGTTTTTAATACCTTTTCTATCATTATCATATAGTTAATATATTTGGTTGGTAAATTAAGCACAATTTTGAATTAAAAGATTTTGTAATGGCTTAAAGGTGGCTTTAAGGTTGCTTGAAGGGGGTTTACAGGTAGCTTAAAGGTGGCTTAAAGGTGGCTTAAAGATAGTTTTAAAGCTGCCTTTAAGCCATCTTTACGCTTTCTTTAAGTCATCTTTAAGCAACCCATATAGCTTAAAGGTGGCTTAAAGGTCGTCTTTAAGCTACCTTTAAGCATCTTTAAGCTATCTTTAAGGAGAACATAAAGATGGTCATTCATCCTGTGATTAACCAAAAGAACCAAATTTAGAGAGAAGTACACTAAATACCCATTCACCAATTTGAAAGAAATTCAACAAAAAAGCTTTTTTTCAGTCAGCTGCAACAAACAGGATTAAGGTCACGAACATTCATATATTATCCATTTCATTTTAGATGTGTCATCCCTGCCCGCTCCTCGAAATATCCAACGATGCAGTTTGCTTTTATTTCAATTTTTAAGAATAAAATAAGGAAAAATCGGAAAAATATGGTTTAACATATTAAGTATTATATGATATATAATTTGTAAAGTGTTATTTCCCGCGCTTCCGCGGGGTCTCATCTAGTAATACTATATAATGTTATAGAATTTTATTCTATGAATTGAATTGATGCGTATGACAATATTTAAAATATTGGTTTGTGATTTTTCAGTGTAAGGCATAATAAATATTTACATTAATGGACCAACTAACCTAGCGAAATCAAATAAAAAATAAATGAAACTGTACATACTACCTCATCCTTTAGATTGATATACAAATGGTTTAACACATCGATATAACTTTCTCAAACTTGATACATGTATTATATTAATGCTAAGTATAGAGTAATACATGTACAAACCGTAAGTTAAAGCACTGAGTATCAGAATCAAAACATCCGAGAGTCGTGTTTATCTCTAGGCATTTGGGATCTTAAAAAAATTAATTGCTTTTAAATCAGTTATAGATTGTTAGACATATACACAATTTGAATGGCATTTACATATATTGCACAACTTTTACAATGGTAATGTTTATATAAAAAGCTTTTAGAAACATTTTTTCATGTTAAAGTATAAAGTATGGAAAATATACTCACATTTGAAGATTTCGTTACCATAATAAAAACTGTCAGGACATCCAGAGGAAAATGTGTTCGTGCAACGAACATGATTAAGAATGCCAGTACCAGCTAATTCTAGGCAATTGCCTATAAAATAATGATTGTATACGAGTACAAACTGTTAATCAAAAGTACCATAATTAGCTCAAAACTAGGCTGTATGACAAAATAGAGATAGTATCCACAACCTTAAGTGATACCAAAAATCGATGGGTTCTTTTACAATTTATTGTATCTAAAATTTTGAAATGATTTAAGGCCAGCTTAAACTAGTTTGGTTGAAGAGGTTCATTGTAGAAACATTAACATTAAAGTAACAACCGCATAATTTGCGTACCAAAGTTTACTTTACCTTCCTGAAAAAGTATATTTTCTCCTCTCGGATAACAGAATTCGATCAATGCGGTGAGAACTTTGTTCGGTACACAGTGATATCCATGTGTTCTATTACAACTCAATCGAGCTGATGAGATATCCCAAGCTTCCTTGTTCATTGGGCATTTCTTAACAGGATATACTTTAAATTCATATTCTGGAAACTGAAATATTAATTTTTTTAAATCAAATCAAAAGATTAATTTGTTTATACATGTATCTCAAAAGTTTAAAAGACGATAATGCACAATTACAATTATCAGACGAATATTAACCCGAGTTTTCTGAATGATCGTACAAATATCAATTTTTTAGTTAAAAATATGTATTTCTCGATAAATGTAATTATGTCGACATACAAGTTACATATATTATCAAAGAATCTGATTTTTATATGGGTAAATTTAATTACCAACTCCCGTATCTGACATCATAGATCCAGGATTTAACAAAATAATGACACCCGGTGACTTATTTATGTTGACATAGAAGGTAATGATGTAAATATGCAGCATATTAATTTATGTCAAAATGTTAATTAGGTAGACAGGCGAGTAAATTATGTCGACTTGCGACTTATTCGTGTCGACATACGACTTGTTTATGTCACTATGCGAGATGAGTATGGTTACATCAAATAAAAGAAAAGATTATCGCAAAGCTAAATCATCCTTCATCTTCTTGTGTGAATGCTAATTTCTATCAAAGATGTCGATATGCATAATAAAATTTTGATATGTGAGATAGTTATGTCCACATGCATCATACATATGCTAACTTCAGATCGGATTAAATTTATTTGAAATCTAGAATAAAATCTAGCCTAAATGTGACTTCTAACATGATAGATGCGAGGATTGGTTATTTCTGCAAAACAGTGAAAATCCTAAACAAGTACATTTATTTCATAGTCTTGTTTAATTTTACCATAAAATATGCAAGTCTTTAGTACCTTAATTGTGTATTTGAAATTGTTTGTTATATAAAAACAAATATATATGCATGTTTATGTGCGAGAATTGGTTATTTATTTCTGAACAGCAGTGAAAATTGTAACATAATTGGGTATTTGAAATTATTTGTTAGATTTTTTGCATTTCAAAATAGTTTGCAAATATGATATACAACTTCTTTCATTCCAAATGTGTTATAATAGTGATTAGATAGTTATATTTATAAAGAAATTCATTCCCATCTACGATTGGAAAAATAAATTTAATAGTAGTTGTACTTTAATGGTGTCTGTAAAGTAGCTCTTATAATGAAATACATCCCCAACTTCTATTGAAATCATTACTTCAATAGTAGTTGTATTTCAATAGTGGCTGCAAAGTGATTCTTCTAATGAAATACGTCCCCAATCACTATTGAAATAATTTATTTCAATAGTGGTTTTCTTTCAATACTGGTTGCAAGGCGATTTTTCTAATGAAATACATTCCCAACCACTATTGAAATAATTTATTTCAATAGTGGTTTTATTTCAATAGTGGTTGCAACATACCTCTACAACCAAAAGTCATTATCAACATTCAGTGTATATTTGAACTTACATGTATGTTTGCATTAGAAATCTGCGACGTGCAATATCTTATGAAAACACAGCCTATTCACGGTGTATGAGCACAGGCTCTCTTGCCTTTTAAATACATTTATTATTACAATATTATATGAAAGGTTCAAATTAAAATAACCAATTTGATATTCAATGTTTACTTATGAAAAATAATCGATAAGTATAACTATTTCTTTATAAGAAGTTTTTTTTCTGTAAAGCATCTAGCACAATAGTTATAGTCACAAAGGTGAACTATATAACATATTGATATGGCTGTTCCATGTTAATTATATATCACTGATTAGAAGCGTATACAATTACTTTAAAGCAACGATACACAAATTCTTCAAACAAATGAACACAAAAATAAATGAAAATATAACCATGGAATGCTTAATTTTGGATGTAGTCGGTCTTAATGCACATCAAATCTTTGCAGACTAATCATCGTACCGCGATTACACGCGGTATTCAATTTGTCTGCACAGTCTGGTGTGTCATACGACCGACGATATCCAAAAATAAGAATTCAATGCCTAAATGCCACACAGAAAATGGTTTTTCATTATTCTCGGTTGATTTTTTTAACATTGAACAAACGTCATCCTTAAATACATTTGTAAACTGAAATTCGATTGAAGCTATTACATTTTCTTGATTTAAATAGCGGTGCTCTATTTAAAAGGTTTTGTATTTTTGATTTTGTTGGTAATTGAAAAGTTAAATTTAAAAACTCCGATAAACGCCATTGGTATCTTCTAAAACTCGTAAATGTTTTGCCATTTTTTCATACAATTTCAACTACATTGAGGTATGAAACCGGTGTTATCTGAATCATTGTAAACTTACCGACGAAAAACATGTTGAGAAGGCCAATGTCATTACTAAACAGAAACTTCTTTCATTATGGAGTGACATCTATAAAAACAAAGTTTGACAACCTTTAAATATTGTATAGGACCATACATGTAGTATATGGTTAGACTGTAAGCACGTTTGACAATAGATACAATCAATATTGAGTGAAATGTGTGACAACCAATTCTGTAGAAAGACACAATTCCACAGGGTCCATCAATTTCATTAAATTTCTGTGATGTTAGAAAAACTTAAGGACTGCAAAGCGATATGATGTCATAAAATACTATCAGTGAAGACACGTATACAGTGCACACACAGTACAAGAGTTTGTCAGCATAACAGTTTATAAACTAGTGTAAAACAGACAACAGAATAGATCCAGATATACTTCGCATATTGTCCCTTTTAATTACTGCTGAGAATAAGTGCGAAATAAATATAATTAATAATTAGTAAACAATGTTACCTAGCTAAACTACAATAAAACATAACAAAGTTATGGAAATATTTTCTTGAAATGTGTTTAGATTTCATACGTTTACATTTAAAATTATAAATAAAAGACGTCACTTTGTTTAATTACACGTGGCCATTATCACTAATTTTAAATAAATTAAATATAAGTACATTTTATGAATCTTTCAAATTTGATACACAAACTATTAACGTATTTAAGAAACTATTCACTTCATGATATGACCTATCGATGTGCATTTAGTCTAAACAATGGAGATGAATCTGTCCAAACTTCATTTAATATTTACTTTTAACGAATCACAAATCACGCATTTTTAAACGATAAACAGCTTCGTAAATTTATGTAAATTGCAAAAATATATAAAAAGCATCACACAAATGTAGGTTTCCAAATTATAGAAATATGTCAAAACCATTTATTGGACGAGACAGTTACATTTGATATAAGACGAATTTCGTTTCTGAAACGACTTTTTCAGTCGGTGAGCAAGTTTTGAACGCGGTTTAAAAGGATAGAAATAAGTAGATGCAAGTTTTCCATGTAAAATTGTGTACACAATTTGTTGTAAATGACACTAAATGTTTGTCTGCTGCTTTCACATTGAACGCAAAATGATTTTAATTCATGTAATTTGAAATAAGATACCTTGTGTTATTACACTAAATATAAGGTAAACGTTACGACATAAACATGTGCCTGTACATGTATATATTATTTCGAGCTTCTTTATTAAAAAGAAATTTTAAAAAGACGATGTGAAGGGGAAACCCTAAAAACATTGTGGGAACAAAACAGACCACAAAAAGTGAGATTTTCAGTTTTAGACAGAAGCCTTAAAGAAATGTATTCAATAGCTCTCAAATAAAAAAAAATGCAATTAAACTTTCAAACTATGAATAAAAGTAAGGTCTTCTTAATGAAATAATACACAGATTTCAATGTACTAAGGGGTATATTGGATGAACCGGGGTTTGACTTCAAATAGAAAAATGTTAAAATTATAATCTACAAAATGTAATATTTTATAATCTAATCAAGTATTTAAAAGACAAGACTAATTTACCAAAAAGTGGTACAAATCATAATACATTTACTAAAAACCTCGAGAGAGTAAGTTTCATGAATACTTAATGTCTTTATGTTTTTATTCTGTGCTGAAACGGCACTCCCTTACCCTGTTGAAATTAACTAAAAAAAGATTTAAAAAAACGCGTTTTCATTAGCGTCTCGAAGGGTGTAATTTATTCATATGATAAAATAACCAATGGCAGTTTGAACAAATACTATTTTTTACATATTAACATATTATGAACTGCTCCAAAAACCTTAATAATCTCTCCGGCATCTGAAACATATGATTCAACCTTCGCATCCAAGCCTGGGAAGTGCATCACAAAATGATTTATTTATTCAAATTTGGTATAGATTGACCCAATAATTACTGAGATTTATCTTACAAAGATCACCTGTTCTAAACACTTTAGCAACTCCTAGAACCTTAATATCATCCAGCATCGGAAATCTATGGCTCAGACTCCGCATTCCATTACTATCGAAAGATGCACCAGCCATGCCAGTTTGGTGAATTTTGAACCTGTAACACATTATTAGATATAGTCATCAATTGGACTCCTCCAAAACCTTATACTTCTCGTGCATCTGAAACCTATTGTGCAAATTCAGCATTTAAGCCTGTCCAATGCAGAAGTACCTTAAGATGCACCCCCATGGACGTTTGGTGAAGTTAGAAACAGTAGTGACTGAGATAGGGTCATGAGAGGGCATTAGCTCCAAAACCTTTAACCTCTTCCAGCATCTGAAATTCACGGCCCAGATTCAGAATCCAAGTCTTTCAACTCCATAAGTAGATCCAGTAATACATGTAACTTAGTTAAGACAATCCAAGTGCATCTGCTCTATAAATTCTAACCTGTTCCAAAAACCTTCTAGTATCTTCAATTAATTGCCCAGAATCAGCATTTAAGTTTTAAAAGCACAAACGTAGGTCTAAATGCAACAACCTATAAATTGTGGTGGGGATATGACATGTAAATGTAATAACTAAGATACAGGAGGATCGTCTTCAAAAATAATATTAACCAGATCCAGATATATATATATAATCCTTTAAAGTGCAACTTACAGATAAAACACTTTTTCTTTTATTATTTTTTATCGAAATGCACATGGCAACGAATAGAAACTTATTCTATGTTTAATAAATAAAACTATAATAGCTATTAAAAAGTTTCCAATACCATCTAAAGTAATAATATTCTGACCTTAACGCACAAATGAAACGCTATTTTTAACACTAACGATTTTACATGATACAAAATTATTTAAAGCTGCATTGTCCGCCTATGGGCTATCACAGTATCAAATAACTTTCCATACAAACCAATTATCTTAGAAAGTTATACCTTTTGCTTATTTACACCAGAAGAATCAGTCTCCTTTAAAGGTTAAAAATATTTAAAGTAAATAAAAATTATTTCTTTAGGGGCATAAAACCCCAAACTGCATCGTAGAAACGTTTAGGAAATAGAACCGTGTCGTCCCCTGAATGATTGGATTTATTCAACCCGCATGTTAAGCATCCATTGTAAACAAAACAAACTTCAAAAATAGTATTGAAAAATGTATTTATTGTTTCTTTTTTGTTTTTATTTTTTGATTGGCAACATCACTTAATATACTTAGACTCTATAAAAACAACGTCAAAGTCGTAATACAATAATACCCGCCTCGATGTCAGGGGCGAATGCTTATACGTGTCGAATTAACGCGATACCCTTTTTATGTATATAAATTAGGTAAAAAATAAAAGGTATGATTTAATGATGTAAAATTTTAGGTATGACAAAAAACAAGCTATTTTCAGGCAAAAATCGGTGTTATTTTAATCTCAACATAACTAATATAGCTAAGTATACAAATATATTTGTTATGTTTTTATGCTATTAATAGCATAACGTAATGGTTATTCAAATTACGTGTGTTTCATTTATAGCCCTCATTATGCGTAATACAATGCTCAATGTTTCGCAATGGTGAAAGTTTTTTTTTCAAAAGCAAAAATAATTATCAATTAAATTGAATTGTAAAATACTCTTTAACCACTCTAACCTTATTTCAATTTTTACATAGAATTGCCGAATTGTGTAATATTGACACCTTACCCTTCAAATGTGTCCTTTAAAATAAAGCCAAACAAAGCATTTTTTTAAATGGCTGGCTTAGTGTATTCGTTATTAATATGGAGCAGTTTTTAAATTGCTGTAAAGCGTTGTGTTAAAACGAAACGGATTGGATATATATATATATATATATATATATATATATATATATATATATATATATATATATATATATATATATATATATATATAATCAAAAAAGAAAAAGAAAATGAACGGTTTCAATGTTTCTATTCACTAGCGATTTTTGGATTTTAACATCCTTCTTCAGATGAACGTACATAAGTTAAGCTTTTAGGTAAGTGTCTGTTTGACTCCATTTGACACGTACGTGTGAAATTTTCTGGTCTTGTTGCATAAGTGCCCTAATACGACCTCACTGTCATAGTAGAATTTCATATCATGAATCTGTGTATCATGTTGTTGCTCGACAAATGAAGCAATTGCCAGAAGAGCAGCGCATAGTTTTAACCTTGGAACTCCGTGGTGAGGGGCTAGTTTGAATTTTCCGGTTAGTTTTCTCCCATGTTTGTTACTTTGACGTAGGTGACAGCAGATATAGCCTTTTCAGCTCAATCCTTTCAGCATTCTTTAGAAATACTGCAACACATCGCCTAGGTATCTTCACATCGCACAGGTGATGAAGAGAACTTCGACACGACCGCCAGTGCAGGATTATGTCCATAGGAAGAGGATCGTCCCATTACCAGCTGTAATTGTGTAATATCACGAAAAATAAATTTCCAGCCAAATTGACAGGTGACAGGAATCCTATAGGATTCGTACAGGCTATGTAAACAAGATAGCACACGCTTTGTTTCTGGTACGTCTTTGAGATCTGTTGAGAAGATAAGTACATTGCAAATCTAGTGATAAATTCCAGGTTAGGCCTAAACTGCACTGTGCAGGAGTTGCATGTAGATCTAAACGCATATCGCTTTAATCCTTTGCTATATCTTATGGTGGTGAAGCACCCTTACAATTTGGCTATTAGCCCTAATTTGAACTCTATTTTTCAGAATTGTCTGTGTCCGTAACAAAATATCTAAAGCTTCATTGACTGTTGGGATTAGGGTCAATTACTTTAAAATGTAATTAGATACTTTCAAATACATTGGTAATTTTATCAGTTACTTGCAATTACACTTTCATTGCTCTTTTTCAATTCAATGAATTGCTTTCAATTACTTTGTCAAGTGTAATTAATTGCAATTCAATTACTTTAAATTTATTTTTTTTAAATCTTGAGAACACAGTTATGTAAAACAGCATAAAGATACACAAGGCATTATTTTCGGTAATGTTTTGAAAGGTTGAAGTTCAATTTAATGAACATTTATATATTTTGCTTTTAAAATTGAGCAAAAGTAGACCTTTACCTATTGTCAGGGGCAGTGTTTCATGCTATATAAACGTATTATGAGACATTAAATTATTGTATAAACAAAAACCCATACCAAACAGGTATACAAACTAAATATTACTATAGAAAATAATAATATTTATAAAAAAGCTTTAAGAGACACATCATACAATGTGAATACTTTGGAGCATGCGTGTACCATGCATGCATATTACTTTCCGTTTATTTTCTCGTTCTGAGATATAAAATGTAAACATGTAAACTGTATTTTTTTTAACAGAGAAGCTCGAAATAATGAAGTGATTTTATTGAAAACAATATAATTGTATTTATGTGAAGCATACAGTAATTTATACCATCTCCATAATAAAATGTTATTTTTGTCAATCTCCGGATTAGTCATGAGTACCGTTTTAGATTCTAATATTACAGACTCCATTATTTTGATCATTTGATCTTTGTTTACCCCAATTTAAGAAGGGGGAAGATTTTGATTAAGTTTTTTTGGGATTTTAAAGTGTATTGCTATTTTCAATTCAACACGTTGTTAATGTAATATTTCAAATTGGCAAAAACAGAGCAAAGTAGACTCTGGTTGAAAAAAGTTTATATAGGTCATATGAGAGAAGCATGGACGATGGTACATGTATAAGGGGACATTATAAATCTTATGTCAAATGACTTATCACCAGTTGAAACTGCACTTCTCTTAAGGTAACTCCATACTCATAAAATTCTCTGATGAAAGTTGAAAAACAGAACTGATTTCAACTTAATAGACTTAAATTTCATCAATTATTAGAAAAAATATACATGTCATCACACTTTTTGAGAAGTCAGATAAACATGAACTAAAGCATATTTTAGCATCAGAAAACTGTACTTTTTTGTTAAAAGTAAAATCTTTGTAGGCAGAAACTTGTTTATCTTTTTTAATTTTATTGTCAAATGTGTTAAAACTACAAACATATTTTAAAATTGGTTGTTGGGATTAGAAAAATTATCATTTAGACATGCAAATGAGAGAAAAGTCCAAAAAAGAGTTATTTCCCCTTAGCATATATAAAATGTATTTAAAAAAATTGAAAATTTAGGATAAAATTAAGCTGCAAAAATATCTTGAAATTAACAGTATTTATAATTACATCCATGTGATTATATTCACATAAAATAAATAAATCTATCCTGCACAAATTTTAAAGAATTCAAAGTTTTACAATAAAGTATGACGTCACAGACCACTGGATCTACTTTGAATAAATTTATTAACGGCGGCAAATTCTAAAATATATTCTGTAAGATATTTAGCTACAGGTCTGTAGTCCCCCATCTAGAAAAATTTGGATGGTAGTAAATGTAAATGCAAATACGCAAAAAAACCCTTAATTTTCAAAAATCTTCTTATCTACTCCAACTCATGTGAAAAAACACTGAATGCATGGTTATGATGTCCATTAAGCCCTTTACCAAAATTGTGAAATTCATGGCCCCTGGGTCAGGGGTTCAGGCTCAAGAGTGGGGTCACTTTGACCATATAGTGAAAATGTATTAAATCTTAATATTAATATATTTAATTAAAACTGAATGCATGAGTATGATCTCTACTAACTCCTGTACCTAAATTGTGAAATTCATGACCTCTGGGACAAGGGTTTAGGCCCTAGGGCGGGGGCAATTTAGCCAATTTAGCCATAACGTGAAATGCATTAAATCTTAAGAAATCCTCTTCTTTACTCCTACACATGTGCGGGAAAACTGATTGCATGGTTATGATGTCCACTTACTTCTCTACCTAAATTGTGAAATTTATGCCCCCTGGGTCAGGGGTTCAGGTCGTAGGGGTGGGGAATATGGCCATACAGTGTTAATGCATATAATGTTTAAATATTTTCTTCTGACAGCTTTTAAAGAAAGAAAATAAAGCTATAGATTGGGAGGGGCGAAAACACTCAAATAGTGTATACGGTAGGGGTTCTTAATGCAGGGTGTGGTCAAAATTGTGCTTTAGTGTTTATGTATATGAAATGTTTAAAAAACGTCTACTGAATAAAAACTTCATGCATGTTTTAGGACATTTGACATTTTGATATATAAGAATCTCTATGAAAGATTCCAGAAGAAAGGTGGTTGTCATTTTAATATTAATATATTAATTATTAAATTAAATATTTATTATATATAATAATCATATTAATAATTTTTCTACTTGAAAATGAAACTCAATAATGTGCGTATTTGAGACTCCTCGACACTTTTGTTTATTGGCTTTTGTACTCAGGTGACTGTTAAGGCCTATTGGCCTCTTTTTCAACAGCTTTTCCTCAGTGAGGCATTAGAAATTAGAAAAAAAAGTTAGAGAAAAGTTTTTTGAAGCCCCTTACTCTCTGATAATAGGGACCAGCCTTTTCCTTCATACCGAATAAAAGATCTCGATAACACCCACAACTGTTGATATACATATTGTGAAAAGTTATTATGAGGTGGAAAACTAGAAAGAAAAATACGTGAAATCTTCTTCCAAACCAGCCAAACTTTGAGACTATGCCACCAGCCAGTTAAAGCTAAACCCATCTGACTAAAGGGGCCGTTAATATTTACTAAAAGGGGATAAATTTAAATTTGGATGTGAATTGTATCAAAATGACACAACAACATCGCACTGCATGTTGTCAGACCTAAAAAAATTCAAAAGAATCATTGAACAAACGAGCGAGATATTAAGGATCATAATTGTCGACTAGAAAAAAAGAATAATAAAAAATCAGAATATTTTTCATAATAATTTTAAGGTTTTCCGTTCGAAACGGAAGGGAAATAAATACAATTATCGAAACAATCAGTAATATACATATTAAGATCAATTCTATGTAAGAATCAAAATTCGGTGGCCACGCATAGTCACGGAATTTCTTCATACTTGACAATTTGATAGACTTTGGTGAGTAATAAAGCCTAACACCATTTGTTTGTTGCTATGTGGTCCTGTTGCCATGGTAACCGAGGGTAAAGATGTAAAAATGGCATTTTAATGCTTATTTGAGAACATATTGTGAGTAATGTGCAGAACTTGGGGTTTCCAGGGTAGAATATATTATTAAAAATAGTTGTCATTTTTCAAAAGAAAGAAAAAAATTCATGGAGAAACGCATATTTTTAGAGCGTTTCCATGGTTACTAAACAGAATTTCTAAAATCTGTTTTCTTCATCTAATTTGAATAAAAAGTGCAAATCTTGGATTGTTTGGTAAACACTATTATGATTGTGCAATTAACAATTTAAATATGAAATTTGAGAACCGTTGCTATGGTAACAAGCTTAAAAATAAGGAAAATTTTAATATTTTTAGGCATCTTTAAATGGATATTATTCACTTATAATGAATAAATATATAAAATCAAATGGTGAGAAAAAATAAAGTATGTCCTAAACTTTAATGACACTTGAAAAAAATATGAAATTTTCTAAAAATAACTGCCGTTGCTATGGACTTTTCAAAAAGTAAGAATTTCTGTGTGATTTTTTACGCAACTTAATTTCCATAGCAACAACACTTCTCTGTTGCATAACAAAGGTTTTTGTGGTGTATAATAGAAATTTAGATATATTTTTACAAATTCTAACTAAAACAATTGCAAATAAATTCTAAAATTAGGAATGAAAGCATATCAAAATAATCTTCAATTTCTTAGTTTTTCTTAATATTTGGCCTTGTTGCTATGGCAACGGATGTCAATTTTCATGATAAAATATATATTGCATGGACATTGATATAAATGTAAAAATTTAACAGTTTCCCATTTTGGCTTATTAAAAAACCGCAGAAAACTGATTTCAAAAATTTGTAACGGTTTCCATGGTAACATTTTAAAAGTGTTGGTTTCTCCATCAATTTTCTGATATAATTAAATAGTTGAAAATTGGACAAAGGCTGTTTTGTGTCTTTGATAGTTTACATTAGTGGGCAAAGCCTTTTAATATGGCTTCAAAGTAGGTAAGTTTTGCTATTTTCCCATCTTTAGCCTCGATTACCATGGCAACGGTTACCCCAAGCAACCAACTTTTAGTGGTTTTTTGTGTTTTACACCTAGGTGTGTCCGTGTATGAAATATAAGGAAAATTGGTGCCTATGCGTGGCCAGACCCTTTTATAAATCATTGATTCTTACTTAGAATTGATCTTAAATACTTAGCTGCATAAGCAAGTAGTAGAGCCAAATCAACAACGTACTAGCTGAGACTACGCATAACACTTATTATCTCAATAATGTGCTGGATTCAGATGATTTCCATCTTGTCTGTACATACAAATCTGAGAATGATAGTCTTTTAAGCTCCGTTCCAATGCTAAAAATCACATCTCTTAGTTTCAGTTCCAAAGGATTAACAAAGAGCAACTGTATAAACAGTTTGAATCTCTGCCAGCAGGAACAATCACAAAATCACAGAACTTGGTGACTTAATCGGGCATTCTGAAGGTACGTGCCCTCCTTTAGACATGCCTCTTCTAGCTCAATCAAAAATTTCATCAAGTACAAATACGCGGTATTATTGTCTGTATAGACCTATGAGTGTGATTTGTGGATTTTAAAGACAACTTCTATGTTATTGAAGTTAAAAGGTACACTGTTATATGAAAAAAATCACAATATAATTACAGATGGTTAATTTTGTATGATTATTGTCGACATAAATATATTTACATCTACAGAGTATGATTCCCTCTATTTCTTACGGAAGCTTATAGTTAATTCATAGCTCTATAAAAACGGCCAGAATGAAATCGTCACGCCCCGTTTATCGATTGGTCGAAATCTACAGCAGCTGAAACTGACAAGAAAGTGACATGACTGAAATTGACACGCCCTGTTTATCGATTGGCCGATACCTACAACTACCCAAGAAAAAATAATGGACTGCACGAAAAAATCATGATGATGTCAAACTCAAAGTCTCGCAGGAGACGATTTGGCTGTTTCTTTTAACTTACGTACTTATGAATATTAGCAGTAATTTAGTGAATTTTACGCTTTTTACGCTCAATTTATTAATTAGTTAAAAGAAAGATGTAATGAAGCGGGTTGTGTATTTTTTCTGCAATGTCGCTACCTTCATATTCCGAATGAATCACAAAAGCATTCTTTTTTTGTTTAAATAATTACATTGTCACGTGTTTTTCGTCTATAAACTTCTTTAAACGATCTGTTGTTCTGAGGGTATACACGCAAGGAGGAGCCAAATTGGAAACTCTGAAACAACTGGAATAAATTAATGTTTTTTTTTAGCAACATTAACTTATTGATTCTTGATTTACAAAACTTTTATTTATTATTTACTTTTCACAATACAGTTAGCAATTATTCATAAATTATCATATGGAACTATTTATGAGCCAATCTCGAAGCAAAACGTCACTTAAATGAAATCGTTTTATGTATACGTCAAAGAAGCAAACACTTAAATTCTACCTCATATCTGACGAATTGCTATAAATTAAGCAGTTTTTTTTATCGTACAGTATATTTATCTTGCGTTTAGAGCTAGTTTGCAAATCTCTGCATTATCTGCTTTTCTGTATTTCCCCTGCAATCCCATTAAAGAACATATTTCTAATTTGTCATAAACATATTTCTCTTGTAACTAGTTCTATTCTTTCCTTTGCACATTCCTGTTACAGTCAGTTCAAGCATATTTTTTACAACATACACCATAGCATAGCATTGAAATTTCATAGCACAGCATTGGAATCTCATAGCACAGCATTGGAATCTCATACCATAGCATTGAAATCTCATTCGTCTTATCATACCCTACTATAGCATACAACATTATTTTAACACGGTTTTAAATGGGTTTTTTTTTTTTAAATAAATGTTCACATTGCAGATTAGTGGTAAACTTTTCCTTCTTATCATATAACTTCGAAATGAGGAAGTTTTCTGTGTATTGAGGCGTTTTTGTTCAAATCTCATAGCATACTATACCATAGCATAGCATACCATATCATTAGCCCTTCATTTCAATTTCTCATAAAATAGCATACAAATCTCATAGCATTGCTTTGAAATCTCATAGCGTATCACTAAAATCGCATATTATAGCATGGCAAAAAATTGTAAAAGATATGCATGAAATAACTGTAAAATCGTAAACGGCATACGAAATAAATGGAAAATCAATATAATTAAAGAAAATTTTATTTCAAAGCGTATTGCTGAAATTAGAGACAAAATTAATTTTGTAACTACTAGTATTTGGAATCAGACATAAAGTGTGAATGAAAGTTTAATGTCTTAATGTATAAACTGTTTGGAACTGATACTAGATTATAAACGGTTGTGTATCTTTCTATACTGTGTCTTCAGATGATATAATCACGACATAATTATTTACTTACATGTAATCAATGACTGACATATGAACATGCTGTGATATTTATGATTAACAGAATAAATTAGTTAATATGATATATTTGTCACTCAAAATATTTAACACTGACTGATTATAAAGACTAATTTAACGGCGTTATTTTATTGTTCACCTCTTATTGTACGAAAACGATACTTCAGTGCTCAGTTTCGTTAGTCATACATGTTATGGTGTATTTCAAGCAGGTTTTTTAAAAGTAAAAAAATCATCAATGAATTAGAAATTGGGGATCTCTAAGATAAAATTTATAAACATAAATGTATCTCACTTTGTAGACAAAAGTATAAAATAGGTGAATAATCTTTTTTTTATATTCTCAAGATAAGCTATGCAACAAAGGGCAATATAATTTGCCAGGTATTCTGATAAAGTTGGCATTTTACATTGTTTAAATTCATACCAGCATACAAAGACATAAAGAGGGATTCAAAGTTTAACAGATCTTTTGAGGCAAAAACTAACCAGCAGAATTTAGGTAATATGACGAGATATTATACGCAGTGTGTTAACGAGTGGGAACTTGGGTTGCATCCGAATAAGGCTTTTATAATTTAATACGTGGACGGATACGTGAGAGATGTGAATGTCAAAGATGAAAATGTCAAAGATGTGAACTCTTCTACTTCCGACGAACCATTTAGGCAATTACGATCATGGTTTATTGCATCGATAAAAAAAAATATTGTTTCATCACCGGAGATATCTTTGCGGTTTATCCTATGTTTGCTATTGTGTACATATGAATAAACTTAATATCAAAATTGTAAGTTTTCTTTGATGACTTGGGATGATTCTACAACTTTATAGTCTAATGAAGCATATATAGAGTCACGGGATGATTTATCAAATGTCCCGCTTTGGCCCTATTGCGACCTGTGTCGTTATCATATGAGCAAATCAAATTTCAAGGTCATCATTTACGTCACATTATCTACACACTCAGCAAGACAGGTACTGCCACGCCTGATATTTAAAAGTAAGAGTTAGAAGCATTAAATATTTTAAAATACAAATAAAATTTCATTTTAATCTGAATACAATCTTTCTTTTAAGATTAATTAAATTTAACGTGAATTGTGTAGGCAACATTCGAGATTTTTGCTTAATATTTTACCACGTCCCATACACATTTGACACGTACTGAACAGAGGGCATACTAATACATGTGACAAAGTACGATATCTGCAAGTGATTAGACATACGAGTATGCACGAATATCAAAAACACCTAGGTTTCATTATTCACATCAGATACATGTATCAATAACTTTGACAGAATTCCAATATTCTTTTAATTAAATTGGTTTAAAATGATATTCAAATTGGTTTAGAGTTTTAAAATATTGCACCAACAATTTCACATGGGTAGGAACCTGTTCAAAGAATTTAAAATTGGGATATATGACTATATCAAGAGACTTACTTTATTTTTGGCGTTCCTTGGTTTTATTCTTGGCGGCTTCCATAGCTATGCATGTTAAGAAAAAGGTGGTTAAAATAATTTCTTTTTTTTTCTTTTTTTTACAATAATAACAGTTCATTTTCAATGTTTTGTCATAAGAATTCCAAACTGAAATATGATTCTTCATTGAGAGCGTTATACAAATCATATGTACATCAATGGCTCAACAAAATACTAGTACATCGTAGAATATTATTTTCCCATTTCTTTTCAGACATCGTTTATATCTTAATGGAGTCATCTTTGAATAGGTTTGTTAAGATGAGTGGAGAGCTTAAAACGTTTTCAGCCTGCTTTCGTCAGACTGTATGCTATTTGCATTTCAATAAACTTCAACATTGTTTCAATTGATAAGTTAATCATTTTCTTTATGTAGTCTAAATTGAAACGACAACGTCATCTATGGACATGCATTGAATTAAAAGCATCCATAAAGTTTTTAGAGGAAATTTGTAAGGCCTGTTGTATCTGATCGTAAGGTATGTTAAAATCAAAATTGACAAAATCCCTTGAATTTTACTAAATACAGCCTCTTTTCAGGTTTTATTTCAATATATACTATCAGGGAGCCTAAGAGAAGTGCACAGGATGTCCTACGATGTTACTTGTGTGAAACTCCTAATCCTCAATATAACTGTGACATCTGTCACATCAACCTGTGTAAGAGGTGTGCAGGAGAACATCTGTTGGATGAATCTAAAGAACATAAAGTTGTACCAATCAGGCAAAGAGACTATGGTCCTGACTACCCTACTTGTTTAAAACATACGCAAAAACAATGTGAACTCCACAGTGAACAATGCGACTTTCCAATCTGCACACAATACGTTTCCTCTGATGTACATCTAGGACATAAAGCAATTGACATAATGGAAATTTTTAACACCAAGAAAAAAATCTTTAAAAAAAAAAACGATTTAGAGGAACTTAAAATCTCTCTTATTCCGAAGAGATTCCGATGTTTCTTATCATCGCGAATCACGGTAACCAAAAGGTTCCAATTTAAAAAACTGAAGGCATTGAGAGGTCCCCATCGCCATAGTTTAATCATTAGTTCGTCTAATCCAGTTTTCTTTTAGTTCATTCACACTTCTATCATAATTATCATCATAAACTAGATATTCACTCACTGAAATGGTATGTTTAAAGGTACATTTCATGACTTCATTTTGATAGAATCTAGTAGTTCTCTCTGGATGTTGTAAAGTTTTGTGATACTACTATTACCAATAGTCCTCATTCTTTTATCACTCACACACATAGCTCTATACAGACAATAACACCGCGTAATTGTACCCGATAAAAATTTTAGTTGAGCTAGAAGAGGCCTGTCCAAAGGAGGAGACCTAACTCCTGGGTGTTCGATTAAGTCCCTATGATCTGCTGTGACATCGTGTACAAATTGAAGCGTTGCATTGTTCACAGTGGAGATCACATTTTTTGGGTGTGTGTTTGGAACATGTAAGAAAAATTGGAATAAACATTCGCCGTTCAAATGGCACAACTTTATGAATTTTGAATTCATCTCTTGCAAAGGCAGAAGCGACAGACTTCGCAGTAAAATACCAGTACCGGACGTTCCACACAGCTTACATCACAAAACATTATGTGCACATTGTCGAGGGTCCATGATCTTACTGTTACAAGTTACTTGCAGATTACAATCTGAAAAAGTTATGGATGAAGTACATTTAACACTGAAACATATTTGACATATGGAAATATACACATAGACATTTAATTTATGTTTGTATGATATTAGATATAAAAGTTCGTAACATATACCAAAAGAAATACATACTTGTGATACGGAATTTCAGAGAAAATGTTAGTTGCCAATTCACGAACCTAAAGCTTAAAAGAGGTGAAAAAAGAAACAAATCCTTCTAGATCCATTAATGACATCTCCTGAATCAATGATATATGAGATTTGTGTACGTATTTAGATTAGATAAATTGCAGACTTTGAGATGGCAAGATCTAGGTTAATCAAAATAAATCGTAATAGTTTAACAAGGTTGAACTTTTATTGGCTATGTACAAGGAAGAAAAACTGTTTGATATCGTGTATGCGTTATACATTTGATACTGAAGTGAAGGTGAGTTAAAACATGTAGAAATCAGTTAGCGAGATAAAACTGATTATTTAATAGATTATGTTCATATGACACACTTTTAAACGTCATGTTTATTACTCAGTGTATCCTTATTATTTACAATTTGATAATAAGCGAAGTTTTGAGGGATAGTCAGATGACAACAGTCAATCAGTTTTAAACATTGTTTCGAATAGTGTTTTGAAAACAAGACAGCGTTTTTTACTATATGGAAATTGAATAAGTATTTCTCAGAAGTAGGAAAAAAAGATTTGCTGTGACTTAAAGGGTATTTAACATGGTTAATCACTAATACTGTCATTCACACTATGACACAGGCACCCCAAACAACGGCCTCAAGAGTGTATTTTCACAAATAAAAAAATGGTGTTATATTTTTTTCTTTTATGAGCGGTTTTTATTATTTCATGGTAAAAAGATATATTTGTGTTTTTATTCTATCCAGCTGGCTGTATAGCTATAGAATTTATCACATCTATAGAGATTCACGAAGATGTTGTAATGATATGTGGAACTAGTATTTATAAATTTAGATTTATGATTAAAAAATGACAATAACAAACCGCCAACCATCTCAAAAATCCATAAAACGAAATACAAATTCAAAACGGACCTCTAAAAAGATACAGGTAAGATCAGATGCCTAGGAGGAATGAGCATCCTCTGCTGACCGGTCACACCCGCCGTGTGCTCTTTGTCGTAAGACAATTAGGTGATTAATTATGGTCTAACAAGAACAATAGAAAAACGTCAGTCAGCATGCGACCCAGTGGAAGATTGTATTTGCTTACAAAGTTGTTGTATCGACCATAGAACTTACGAAAAGATGACTTCAAACGAGATTGTTGATAGTCCTGTTTTATCAAATTGTTTGTCAGTAGTTGCCTCGCCTTCAAAACTGTTAATACAAAGAGCATGCCCTTGCGAATCAAATTAAATGAGAGACCAAAAACAATATATGCAGGTGATGAAGGTATATTGCTACAGAAGTAAGGAAAGTTGCCAATAGAAAAATTGAAGTCATCGCGTTTATTTTAAAGTTTTGTTGTTAGATTACCATCAATATCAATAAAGCAAAGAAATAAATGTGACAATTGAATATTTCAGTTCTTATAAAATTGTTTAACTGAGCATCGATTCTAATTAGATAAACAATTTGAATTTCATGGGAACTACACATAGGTCTTTTTGCTCAGTAATGCGTGTCCGTATGGTCTTTACAACACAGTGTACAAATGTATCCCCTACACAGTAGTTGTCAAACGATACAACGCCAAAGGACGATGTGCGATATAATACATTTTTTGCCCCCAACATTTAAGTTTTTGAAAAGCTTCAAAAATAAGGTGGCAGATAGTTGAAATCATATTGAAAATAAGTGTTTAAAAGGTAATCACCATAGTGATGTCATAATGTAGAAATGACTTTATGAAACCGGTCTTATTTTGATAAAATCAATTTTTGTTGCAAAATATGGGTGTTTTCCGATGGTTTTTCGACTTGGAAACATCAAGCATATGCTTGCTTAAGTACCACTGTTTAGTAGGATGTGTATACAGTAAAACACGCTTAAAACGAAGTCCCAGGGACGTTCAATTCTACTTCGTTATATGCGTAATTCGTTATATCCGTCAAGTTTACAACATGTAATACAGCCACGGGGGACGAAATTCACTTCGCTGTAAGCGTCAGTTCATTATAAGCGTGTTCGTTATAACCGTTTTTTACATAGGTTAAAATCGTACTTGAACAGACCTGCGCTCTGCACTTCCGAATGCAAAAATAAAGAAATAAATGACCAATTTTTCTTTTTTTGCAAAATTGCGGGAATTGGGTCATTTAGGTGACGTCATAGATAAACAACAAATGAGTAATGATGACTGAAATCGAGATTAAAGTGACAGGCATCCTCTGTATACTGATTCTTGGAGATTTGATTTTTATACGACACAATTAAAAAATTAGTTAAAATTGGGGGCATATATTAAACTATACCAAATATAATCCTTTCGCACGTTGTCAAATATTGTTTGTGGCACCAGAATGAATACCATCTGGAGCATTATTTCTTATAAAACTGATAACCCAAGACCAATGCCGGATGTAATACGTCACATCTAGCAAAATGCACAGAATGCACACGACTCTAGGCCCATCACCATTTGACGTAACAACTCTTATGCATTATATGGTACCAGACCAAATGTAGTACATGTATTGGGTATCAAACCAGTTCAGTCTGACTCAGTTACACACTGGCTATGTACCGTCATGGCTTATGTTAAGATTGATATGAAGAGTATGCAATATGTTGTGCAAATTCAAGCTGTTTCCCATGCTTGCAGCCAGAACTGAAACTCATATTGAGAATCAGTTTGACATAACGACAGGAAGGTCACTGATCCCTCATTAGCGATTGACACAGACGGGATGCTTATGATGATGGGATATCGGCTTAAAAGCTATACCAAGACAGAGCCTAGTCATTCGATAATTCTGAGACAACCAAGGTAAGGGAATGTTTGATACTGTTAAATGTTTTCAAAACCGTAGCAGTACATTGTACTAAGAACTATGGACCAGTTGTCAGTAGTATTAAATAAGGTACAGTCCCAGCACCAAATGGTTTTTGACTGATGTCTAGAACTCTGTTAATGAATTGGTAATGACTTTCAAATTGTCTTACCAGTTTGTAGTGCTCATGGACTACCACAACTATCATTTTGAGCGGGAATTTATCCAGATTGCTACCGGTACATACTATAAAGGCTGACAATGTAGGTTACAAAAACGTGCACCATTTCCTCTACAGGTTTTATCTCGACAAATGTTTTAAAATGATTATTGCAAAAGCAAGTGCCGAAATAACTCCAGCACAAACAAGCTCATTCAACGCATATCCATGGAGACAAGAAATTATATATTTGTGCGATAGAGCTATGGATCATGGCAGCTGTGACGAAAGACAAGGTAAACATGTGTATAGTGAGCATAAGGAAGAACTGCATTATAAAACTAAGGCAATGTCCAATGAGTAAAAGAGACTGTAGAATTGTCTGATGCATCTGAGGAAGGAGACACTTCAACGGATAACATGATGATGTCAACGCCTGTCAACCCTGGAGGAACAGGTTGGAACGTTCAGAGCAGACATGAACACTTTCAAAGCGAATGATCTTTAGCCTGATTTAATTTTATCAAGATCATCTGAAAAGAGTATTAAACCTACATAATCAATACCCCCCCCCCCCCCAATCGTTATCAATAGAAATTGAGATCTTAAATCACTATTATTTATATCGAAATACTTAAATTCATTTCAAAGCATTTTTGGCGATGCAGCAATTAACATAAAAGGATAATGTTTGTTTTTGTTAGTTGTATTATCGGGCTGAAACTTATTTAATAGTATAACTTGATGTAGTTTAATGAATGCTTTTGTAAATCATGATTTTTTAACCCATATTGGAAAGACTATATGCCATGTATACTACTATTATATTAAAGATTAATTAATTCTGTTCTTCGTTAGAAAATTGCAAATTTTGTTGCTAACACTGAAAACATTTTGTCAAAAAATACCTGTAATAAATCATACAGACTCGGAAAACATCAGTACAGAGCTAGCTGCCCTCTTACATGATAATTGAACTGGTGAGTATCCATGCAAGTCATGTGTTCGAGGTGAATAATCCTGTCTTGTTAGAACTTACGCGTCCTCAGACATATTTCTAATAATCATGCTTCCTAAAAAGTAGACATTTATTGTTTATTGATATTTTCATGAAAATTTCAACTTGTTTTTGACAGAATGTAAATACTATCCTAAAATCTAGTTAAGTGTTTTAAAATATTTTTCGTCAAAGAACTTTATATATGAAATGGTGAGTCATATTGGCCCACATGATTCACCTTTTTTAAAAATTGTTTCAGGTACATGCAATTGAGTGCAAATGTCATTTTTTAGAAAAGTTCATATAAGATGTATTTTTCATCACTTTATCTTATTATTTCGCAGTCATTGGTAGTATCTGACATCCGAATTAACTAATTTTGTAATTTAACTAAAATTAGTAAAATAAAATTTGCATTTTAGTATTGATTAAAACGAGAAATAAAAAGTGCCGATTTGAACTAACGAATTTTTTTGTGAACTCTTAAATAAAATAAATCTTTGATGAAAATGTTTTGTTTGTTTAATCCTGTCCTCAGTGTTTATGACACCAACCTAAAGATTACTTAACCTACATACTCATGTAAGCATTTTTTTTTTTAAATTGACCAGGTTATTATTAGATCGGCCATGAATGGAAAATCGCGGGACATACAGGTCTCGGATTACATTTTTACACCAAAAACTGTACGGTATCTCACTTTAACTCGACTGCTCACATCCAGATTAGCTGATTATCAGAAATGTTTTTGTAAAGCATTTAAAAAAAATGAAAGATAGTTTTTTAGCTCAAATCTTTAACGGACCCCTTGAAATAATGGATCCCTTGCATTCATCTTATATGATGTAAAACAAAATGGAGAATAAAAATTACCAATATTCAATTTTTCACATCCCTACTTATTTAGCTTCCACATATTCGATACGATTAACAAATTAGACAAAAAATTAATATTATCTACTTTTCTTCTTTTGTTTCTTTTGCTTGTGTTTATATGCATATTATTTCACTCACTGTGTTCTGTCCTTTCTCATCCCCACTAAAAAACAAACTTTCACACCATTGTGAAAAAGCATATATCTATTCTTGCATGTATATTGTATGTAAAAAAAAATGTTGAAATTCCAAAAGAAATGTAGTATATAAGAACGCTGTGAAAGTCTTGAATAAAAACTTAAATTTAAAAAGATTAGGATACAGATTATTTATCTACAAAGATATAAAGTTAGAGTTTTGTATAATTTATCTGGGTTAAGCTGTTGAAACCTTTATACATGTGTGCACTCTTCTGTTAATAGAGATTAATGTATCGTGGTTAATCTTCACTTAATCAGAAAAAACTTAGCCTTTTTGAAAGGGAATGAGAGAGAGAGAGAGAGAGAGAGAGAGAGAGAGAGAGAACGCCACGTGCAAAGACAGGGAATAGATAGTTGAATAGATTTAACAAAAACAAATTTATATGATTTAACCCATCCAAACACAAACAAAGCAAATTTAAACCTATTAATTAATGCTTGCTTGATTTTCATTAGTAAAATTGACACATTTTGAATAGATAGCACATATCTATGACATGAATATAATTTTATTGATAGAACATATAATTCTTATCTAGAAATAAAGGACATGACACTTTGTGTAACCATTTGATTTTACATTCCGATGGGTGTGTAAACACCTGTTCTAATGAATATTTTCAGTAAGCTACATTATTTTTTATACTGATTTTTTTTTCATTTTACCTATGGTATATTCGGTTACAAAAAGGTTGTCTCTAGTGTCCACACATAGACCGTATGGCTCATGTAAATCACAATTGTCTATGTATTGGAGAAATTGTCCATTCTGGTCTAGAATGTCGTTACAGTCGTAGGCATTGTCTGCTATCAGGATTTGACTCTGGCTGTCAGTACAGACACATATCGGATAAACGGTTCTTTTGTAGGCGAGGAAGGACCAGTGTATTTGAACCGTAGTTTACCGGCCTGATTTACTACTACCACTGCACAGGTTGTCTCATCAACAACACAGATATCTAAATTCTTGTTTTCAGCTACGTAATTAATGGACCTATGTGGGGGTGAAAAATATAAAGGTTGAGCTTTGCTATTAAATTCAAAGCTTTGTTTCTTTGTTGAATATGTGCAACGCACGACCTTTGTCCGTTTGTTCTTATCCCCTACCATAGTAACCAAGAGATATCCAGACACTGTACTATTTACACCGAGTGGTCTCCATGTTCGTAACTTCATCACTCCTGATATCTGTTTATTCATCATTATGTTCACAGTTCTTTCATCAAAATCAGAATAGACTAGATGCCCACTCTTTGACACTGTTATATCTCGTGGGTCATTACCTGATTTTGTTCGGATTGATTCCAATAGTTCTCCTTGAAGATTGTAAAGTTTCATAATATTGTTACACCACGAGTCCATATTTGTTCATCAGTTGAACAAGTTACACTGAACATGTGTTCAAAGTCTGTTTTAACAGTTGTGATGATCTTTGATTGATTAAAAAGAGGACTTTAAAAAGTGAAGTTTTTACCTAAGTTTAATCTCAAATCCTGAGATTTTATTCAGCAGAGATTTTTCTCAAACTTCATTTCACAAATCAAACTTAGTCATTTCTCACCGAGTTGAATTTTCCACTTAGCTGAGTCAAGAATTTTCATTGTCACAAGTGGCCCCTTATCATTTCTCCTGTTTATTTATTCTTAATAAAAACAGTCGTCTGCTGATGTTTTCAACAGAGGAAAATCGGATTAAATTAACATGAAGAGTCATACAAATTTTTAATCAGTCATGAAATGAACACTTTGTTATGCTAAGTATAGATGACATTTCTACATGATCTTATATATTTTATAGCAAACAAAAGACCACATTAAATGCATTATGGTTACCTTAAAATCACTATGAGATAAAACTCATACTTAATTTTGAGATTTGACTTAAGTTTTTTTTGTGAAATCGGAGCCTGAAGAAGGTGATGCAGCTCTGGTACTCTCAATTGTGAAGTCATATTCTTGACTTTCAATAGAGAGTTCTGACAGTATACCAAACTGTTGTTAAAGGTATTCTGTGTTTATTTTATTCGAAGAAAAAGAAGGAAATTCAGCATATTTAGGATAAGGAGGCAAATTTCAAAAACTATCGTTTTTAAATTTGTATGCCGAGACGGCGTAAACATCATTCGAGTCTCGCAATTTCTACAGATTAACAATTCTCTGTGCGATAAAAGAAATAATTTGAGTGATTTCTGTTTTCGGTTGGTTTATAGTGGTCAGGTACATGATTTGCATTTTGTTAATTTCAAGGTTTTTTTCCTGCTTATTATCTCGTCAATTTCTATGTGCCACTCCTCCCCCTTATTTATGCTTTGTATAAATATAATCAACAGAGTCTGGGGGAATGGAAATTGTTTTTCAATTAAGGAGGCATTTAATAGTTTTTATCATATCAAGCTATGGGAATAATGGGAAAACATGGAATTCCATCGACAGATATAAGAATATGAAAGAATTATAAATGAATGAAGGGTTCAGATGTTCAGCAAGACATTAACAATTAATCAATATTCAAAATATTTTCTGTTTACAACAGGTTACAGTCAAAGATGCAACTTTTCAAAATTCATTTTCTCACGGGGTAGTGGCTGGTTGACGAAAAATACGACAGAATGAAAGCAAGGACTTTTACTTCTGCATTGACATCGGCGTTGCAGATGACTTTAGTAAATTGGGCCCTCAAACAATCTTATGTTTCATTTTTTTAATTTAATTAAACTTAATAGCATATTTTTAGATCGGACTCGACATTGCGTTTGCATTACATTTTTCAATGCCCAACGTAAAATCGCAACTTCTCGGGCCTTCCCGACAAAGTTCGGACACCTTACTGTTGTTAGAAAGAGCCGAGAAGTTCCGATTGGTCCTATCCGCTGTGACAGGAAGCAATAAGTTGAGTGTTAAACAGTGCAACTTGACAAAGAGCATTAAAGTAAAAAGAATTATAGTACCCGTGAACTTGATAGGAACAATAACATGGTGCTAAATAGAAGACATTGTTTGGCTATATTAGGAATATTGTTTTCGTTAACTTTTCGTCTTCAAGAAAGTGTAAGTATCACTTTGTATGAGCCGTAAACAGGTTCAAGGTTTTTTATACAAATGCAGTCAAAACATTTCTCATAAATCTATCGCTAAGGAAAGGCTTTATGACTTGGGATAGCAGTTATGTCCTGTAGACATTGTAAATCTAGTTCGTTATCAAAGTACTGAAGTACTGATTTGTGTGACTTTATTGGATATTATTTATTTTAAATTCAAGATATGTAATTCTGCATGGCAAGTAGTTTTTTTGCTTTCTATTTAAATGATAAAACACTTTTTTCAAATATGAGTTCTTTTCCGACTAAAATTCCGAGATAAATACAGAAACCCATATGTATCATGTTGTGTAATATTTAAAGATAAAATTAACGCATTCAAACTTTACGATGCCTTATGTATCAGCAATCACATAATTTCTGGAGAAGTATACCCAAGCAATTATTTAACAAACAAATAATTAGAAAGTCACGTCTACGACAGTACTGATGTTATCATTTGATTGGAGTCTAGTCTGCTCTTGATTTCAAACGCTACAACTCTAGACATGAGGCCTTGCTAATGAACTCTGGCGAAGTGATACATTCAATACACACGAGTACATTAATAGCTAAATCGTTTGTACCATTTGAAATCTGACTACTTTGAAAGTATTGATGAATAAGTTTCCATGAAGAAAAATGCTTCTGAATATATGACATCGAATTTATCGATTATTCTCCAGTACTAAGTCTTGTCAGAGTAGTGATTTATGCTTGTTCCAACAAGGGCCTCTTGTCTAAATACATTAGCATTTATTTGTCCTTTTTGTTGCTACTTTTTTGCTTAACAAGGGAGATATTTTGATAGAAATTACCCCCTCCCCTTTTCCGGCATCCCAAATTTTTTGACAATTTCAATTTGCTGACATTGGATGTTTATTTAGAAAATTGTATTCAATAATTTTAGAAATGACTTTAAAGATATACATGTATTAACAACATTGACTTTTTTATAAACTGTCATGTTATCAAAAAACCTTACGATCAACGTCCTGTCTCACCGTAAAAGTAAACTTTTAGCGAGGCCAATGCAAATGTTAACGATGAGGGGTTTTTAAACACCACTGAAAGGAAATTGAAATTTTACGTTTTGGGTAATGAGGATAATAAAGTAAGGTTAGACGTCTATAGGTTAAATTAAACATAAGTTTAATTATACAAAATAATATATACACTGTTTTTAAAGATTTGTTATATTTCAGCTTGTTTATGTAAACACAATTAACATGATAAGGTAATAGTAATGTACATGTAAAATAAACAACAAAAGTTGCAGAAAAGTAACAATGTTTAATCTGTCTTGGGGTTTTTTTTATATGACCAATTAAAAATATCTATTTCTAAAAGCGCAACTCAAAAACATCATAATTTTATTTTATTGCAATTGAAGCAGTCCTGCCTGCATGTCATCCTTATGAGTTAGGTTATATAACTGTCATTTAGTAGAGTTTCAGTTTGATTTACAACAGACCGTCTCAAGTTATTAAAGCGTAAAAATGCGATTCAATACTTTCTGTTCACCATGTTATAAGGGAAAGTTGCATATTACTAGAAAAAAATGGCCCCTTACGTACATTATACTTTGGTATCTGCGATATCAAGTATATTTTATTTTAATTATTTTTTTATAACTTATTGCTGTTTAAAGGTAAACCTTTTAAAGTGTTATAATTGTTTTTCATTAGCAATCAAAGGCGAACTACACAAATTTTATATATTTAATTAAATATTCACATACAAAGTGACATATGGAATGCATGCCATTATTTTTTGGTGGCAAACAGCATCCACACATTGCTTTATCGACTGAAAAATTCTTTTTACTCACAAATTTCTAACATGTGTTTACTGTTCTCAAGCAGAATAAGTGGATGTATTACTTTATTTACATTCTAAGTATAAATTTTTGGGAAAGCCAAAAAAGTACAATTTTGGAAACAAAGATTTCATGTGTTTCAAAAGAAAGGAGTTTCGATGATTGGGTATATTTGATCATCCTGCTGCAATATTTAACACAGGCGTATTTTTTTAAACAGTTGGATTCTGTCAAAGATTGTGTTTAGGGGTAAGTGGTGAGAAAAACGACATTTTCACTCAGCAATCAAAATTTGTAAGTTGTTAACAAAGAATATTTACATTTTTAAGTGTCTTTGCCTGTGATAACACTGCGTATCGATTTTGAACTATACAGTCCAATAACTCCAAAGGACGTATAATTCGAGCGCCAGCGGAGTTTGCAGATTCAAATTTAAACATTTTATAGTGCAATGGCTGAACATTGTATAAATATAAGAAATCATTCTTTGAATATTATGGGGTTATAATTTCGGTCAGGCAGTGATCAAATCTATCATAAAATGCTTCGGGCTTTATTGGATTTGATCTCGCCCAGACCGAAATTATCACCTCATGTACTCAAAAAATCATTCTTAAATCCTTATTAAGAGAAAATAAAAACAAAATTGCCGTGTCTGAATATGTTGGTAAATTATAGTAAAAATGATAAAAAGCACGTATCCGTTGTCAAAGCGAAAATGAGAGCAATGAAAAAAGGGTGTACTTAACGTAATTTGATGTTACATGTATATACTTTGTGAGGTTTTTAAAACTGAATTTTGTTTTATTTTTCAACGATTGATAAACAAGTTCTACATTTTATTTTTCAGATCGAGCAAGATGGATATGAATTCCCAGTGTATTCGACAGATTTTTGTCCTAGAAATGAAACAGAATGGAAGGAGAAGTCCAAAGTTTTAAACTGTACTGAGCAGAAAGGTTATACGTGTTTACCAAATGAAAACCTCACAGAACTATTAGAGTTCTGTTACACAGATCCTTGGATATTGATTGAAGAAGGTAGAATAGCAAGCTATGCTGTATCATTTTATTCATAATAGCTCCTTTGACAAGGAATGTTGCTAATATGAAAACATAAACGACACACAAACTTTGTAAAAAACATTTATATATTTTAAAAAAAAAACCACACACACACACGTGGGATGCACTATGCACACTCAGCCACAAATCACACACAGGAACAAGACAAATTACACATTAATATAACGTGACAAGTTTTTCAAAGACATTTCGTTAACATCACGTTCACATAGTCAAATACAGAATGGAGTATATCCTATAAAAAAGTTGTATTAAGAAAAACTAATCAACTCACAATATATAATATGTACAAAGGAAAAAAATATTTTTTACTTTTATTTTCAGGACTTTGTTTGTATCTGATAAAAACGAATTCATTGGTCAATGGATACAGTTGCCACAATTTTCAATATGGATGTCCTACATCTTCTTATATCAGCACGGAGCTATATAAATGTAAATGTTAACTTGCATTAACTATACTTATTTTAAGCATACCAATTTCATGACCGGGCGGTTAAGGGAAAAGAAGACGGGTGTTATTAAAAGAGGCGGGTTTTTTTTAACCAGGAGTTACTAGGGTGCGTCGAGGTGCTAATTGCTACACCCAATGACATACACAGAACGTAAAAATATTGAAGATAGACTAGTTGTGTTTAAATCAATCGATTAATAACTCGATTACAAGTAAATTAAATTCATTTTGTTGGAATATTTTTCTTGATTTGACCTAGAATTTATTTGTGAAAAAAATTACGCTTACTGTAGAAGCAGCAATATTCGTTGAGGATCTAATTTCGTTATTTTTGTTAGCAGAATAAATCAACGAAATTAAACCCATGACGAATTTCTAACCCATGTATCAATTAATACAATGAGATTTCAATATGAAAACATTAAATGCCAACGAAATCTAAATTGGTAAAAAACAACGAAAGTTTGACCCAACGAAAACATGTGCTTCTATAGTCCTCCTGGACTGTCATGACAATGTAGAAAAATCGATTTCCTTCTCTTTAAATCATCTCGTAATTTTTTTAACTAGGTTTTTGTTGAACATTTTGTTCAAGGCAACGATACATAACAATACATTTTCAACATTCTGTGAGAAAATTTTTTATGTATTTAACTTTGGACATATTTTTCTCCGTGATGGGATCATGCAGTACATGTTAAAGTACACATTAATTTCAAATTGGATGTTCATTTATAAATTCAATTTTAAAAATGATCAAAAAGTACGAAATATTTGCAGTATATAAAAAGGGGTGGTGCTCATAAATTATTTGTCCCGTTAATTGTTATCAACACACCCGGTCTCGATGTCCAGCTGATACGCTTTGCAACCTGCCAATCAGGACTCGGGCTATAATTTTTTACTAGATTGACAGGCGGTATATTGTTAATCTCAATCCAGGTAAATTTTAAAGGAGGTGGCTTAAGATTGGAGAAGCCAAATATATTGCAATCTGCACATGGATTAGATTGCATCACAAAATATACATTATAATGCTAGGTAAACCCAAAAATGAAATAAATTAAAACAGCTCAAAATTACATGATTTTGATTAAATTATAAATTCATTAAAGCTAAAACATTTTAAAATCTATGATAGTTTAAATATTCTATGATGAATAAACATACTACGCATTTAAAGTGTAAAAGACTAGACCCATAATTTCTTGCAATATGCACATAACATTAACATTATATATAAGTAAACCAAAGACTGGAATGATCATTTTAAAACAACTCCAAAAGGTATGGTTTGTACTATTGATATAATTATTAAAGATAAAATATTTTTAAAATCTTCGAATTTTTTCTTTAAAGCATTTATATCTTGATAAAGCCAAGCCAAGCTTTTCTTATACTTCAATGATATTCCAATATATATAGTTATTGTGTGCCCCAAAACAGGAAAAATATGCCAATCTTCATTTGTTGTTTTTTTTTTAAATTATGTGGAGTGTTCAATCATATTTTTTTAGTAGTTGTTTACTTCAGGATAGACTTCTTTGGAAGGACTTATCTATATATTAAAATGCATGTAATGAGAAAAATAGTATTTTAATATCTTTTTTTGACAGACCCAAGTTGTACACTCATTGAAAATGGGTGTTTTCATGCCGACGAGATTTGTAAAAGGTATGTTTTAGTTAACTCATTTATTTATAAATTATCGAGAATGGCTATGACATGGTTTCTTTATTTTAAAACATCAGATAAATTAATGAATTAAATAAACTTTAGGAATGTATGTCTCTGATGCCGCACAGTCTATTAAAAAAAGGATTATAATGTTTTTTTTCTGAACAAGATGATATAGTATGCATGGCTCTATCTTAATGAAATCATCTTTCCAAATCATAAATAATAATAATAAATAATAAACAAAAGATTGCTAACCTGTTTAAGAAACACAAAGGAGCATAAAAAACGTTGATTTCTGTACGAAATTTTAAAGGGTCGAGAGTTCATATTTTGACTTTACAATGGTTATTACATGGGCTAATGAATTGACGGTTGCAATATCATAATTCTAGATAATATGCCTTTCGCAAACACGTGAAAAAAACATAAAACACGGTGCACTCTATAACATTGCGTTTCATTTTGAAAAAAAAAATCCTAGCTTTGAGGCCACCCTTAAAAAATATCTTTATTTGAAATTGCCTCTGGAGATTTGTAGACCAAAAGAAGGAGATATTTTTTTTTCATTTTTCAAACTTGAAGTTTATCTAAATAAAAATTGGAAAGAATTATAAATAAATCTCCATAAACAATGCGTTCTTTATTTTTTGCTTATAAAATTTTATCTGCAGGGTGTATTTTTATGAGGCGAAAGAAAATTCAAAGCAAACAATAATTCTATTCTGGCCTGATGACCAAACCTATCATTTCTTATCATTATTTTTTTTACTGAAACAGTTTTTAAAAAAATAAAAATTTAACTTTATTGCTATAATTATATGGCGTGTTTCATTTACAGAGACAGTTCTACAAAATATATGCAAATAAAAAATGAGAAGATTGACTGGAGCGTAGTTGCAACAGTTTTGGGAGTAATGTTCAATATATGCGTGATTATTATGCTGTCTCTCTACTACAGAAGAAGTAAGACTCTGCATTGTTTTAAAAATTGCGTAACAGTTAAGATGTTATTATAACAATGAGTAAATATGTATATTATTTTAGACATTTGTAGCAAATGTACAAAAACTATGAAATTCAAATTTATTAACATGGTTAATTTTTTCGCAAATCATTATGAATATTTAATCATTTATTATCTTTTTAATTGTTTTATTTATAAAAGCTATATAAACTTTTAGTCAAACCAATTTAAGCATTGTTTACGAAGATTGATTAAACAAAGTAATTTTTTTCTGGTGCACTAGAAATTCCTTTCGATAAAAGAAATACTTATACAGAAGAAAATACACAATTCATTCTAGAACAATGTGACAAGTTGGAATCAAAAGTATGTATGCATTAATAAATTCAGATTCAAACGCATTGCTATCAAATGTTTATAACATATGTTTAATGAAAAATGCTAATTTGCATTTTACTACAACAAAAGCTTTGACAACCAACAAAGGAAACAGCCTCATGTTTTATGCTAGGTTTTCACTGTCATGAAAACTATTACGACCACCACGACTGAAAAAAATGTAGCTAATCGTTGAACGTATCTTGAATATCAAGTTGGAAAAAGGTGATGCGATTCGATACGCTATTATGCGATTCGTTGAGAGGTCACGATAGATATGTCTTAGGTGACACGATCTGTCACGATTTTAATGGTCTTTTAGATACGATAATATACGTATTGAATACAAATCTTGATTTTATGTCGGTCTGATCCGTACATCACGAAATAAGTCATCAGTGTAGGGACACTTGTAGACTTGAAACGCTTAACACATACGTTAGGATACATTCGTTAAGAACTAATTTGATCTGTTTGGGTTTGGGCATGATGATATATAAAAATGATTATTTTTTTATGTTTAAAATGTTGTTACACACACACGCCTGTTTGTCTAGTCCTACATTGTTCTACATTCTGATAGTTATGGGACAATAACAGCATTATCCAATTTTGTTGTAAACGCGTTTAAAATAAAGATGCACTAAAACTTTGAAAATAGGCCGCGGCTTATTTTAAGATTTGGTAAGAAAGTGAAGAGTTATTTTCTAAACTGTGTTTTTTTAATCGCGGCTTATTACATTCATTTTACAAACTATTCAATTCTCTTCAATAATAAAGAATGGTATTTTTTGTTTTGTTTGTTTGTTGTTGTTGTTTTTTTTTTTTGTTATTATTAGATATCGTAATGATGATTTCATCAGAGTAATGGCTTTTTTTGGCTAAGGTGAGATAGTAGTCCCTGAGCCTTTTGTTTGTTCTTTTTTAAATTCTTCTGTTTTGTTTTGCATATTAAGCATTAGAACAGTGTTTTTGTAGCATTATTAATACTTCTTTTCACCTAATTTGGGGGTGGGTGGGTAGGTGCGAGACTTAACGAAAGTAGTAATCTTTTTAAATGGCAATGTCATGACTGGCTTATTTTCAAAACAGGCTTATTCAATGCAAGAAATATGTGGCTTATTTTCCAAACATTTATGTAACTGAGCAGTTAATATTAAGTACAGTAAATTTAATTTATGGGATAATAAGTTAATCAATGAAATTATACATAACCATAAAAGCGCAACAGATCTTATGATGAATAATTTTGAAGAATATATTGTACAAAACAAAGATAGAAAAATCCAGAAACGATAGAATGACATACATATGAAATTAATAGAAACTATTCTGTTCTACCACATTAAATCTGGGCTAATTTTCAAGGTAAACTAAGGGTACTATCACCATGCCATAAGCAATAAAATGCAATGTGTCACTCGTTTTTACATGTATCTCATACGCGTTGTGTATATTAGCCGTATGATAAACTGTTGCTTTATCAAACGGGTAATGCTTTATCAAATACTTCCGGTCCGAACTATTTTTGACAAAGCCCCTCGCTTCAACGCTTCAGTGACTAATTTTCGAAAATTTGGAAGTACGTTCAACATAACTATATCTACTACCAAAAATTGATACAGAATTTTGATATGATTTTGTTAAGTTATACAAAACCGTAACCGAAGACCTTTTTTCTGTTTGTCAAGATTTATGATTAGATTAGCCCCCTCCACGTTCAGTTTAAACTGCAAATTACGTTAACTATCGAGGAGTTCCTTTTGAAGAAGCAATGAAAACAGAACGCGTTGGTTGTGTATATATATATATATATATATATATATATATATATATATATATATATATATATATATATATATATATATATATATATATATATATATATATATATACAAGAACTTTCCGAAATAATGTTTCTTAAGACTTTTTTCCATCAGTAAGCATAAATATTCACTAATTTCAATTTCGAACCATTAGGCTAGTGTTTGTTTTATAAAACATCAACAAATGTTTCTCGTCCGAGATCGAGTCAATTCAGACTAACGAGCGTTCGCAACTTTGTGTATATCAACAAATTTGATTATTCATGTTTTTTATTTCAGTGAAACTTTACATTAAAACAATTAGATTTATCTCCGAAATGACGTACTAAATTGTATTGCGCAAGGTCACAATAACTGCATAACACAATCATCGATTTTTAGCTCACCTTAGCGAAAGCTCAAGTAAGGTATTTTGATCACATTTTTTCCGTCGTCCGTCTGTCCCTCTTTCCGTCCGTCTGTAAACTTTTTATATTTTGATTTTCTTCTCTAAACCGCTTGGCCAATTTCAACCAAATTTCGCACAAAGCGTCCTTATGGGAAGGCATATATAAATTGCAGAAATGAAAGACCGATTTTAATTCAAAACGGAGAAAACCTCGAAACTGTAGAAAAAGGGTGAGCATTTTTAAAAATCCTCTTCTTAAGAACTACAGAATCAAATTAAACGTAATTTAGCATAAATATTCCTTATAGAAATGAAAATATAAATTGCAAAAATAATTGGCTAATTCTGTTTCAAATTTGAGTTATTACGAAAATAATAGTAAAGGAAATGCATGTTTCGATCAGATTACAACTCGCGTTCGGTATTCCATACTTCTAAAACGGGACGGTGTAAAAGTAGGTTGTTTGTTTAAAGCAGCCATGCTGAATGATAAACGGGGCAATCTGAAAATGTTGTGCAACAGTTCGTGTACAAAGGGAATCTTTGAAACATGCAAGATACATTGGTGCCGATTTTGTGAAGTAAATTTAGGTTAAATATTTCAATGCATTGACAGTTTTCACATTTGAAGGTTTTGTTATGTTAGCTTTTTTTGATATTCGTTCATTTTCATATTATTTGTACATTGTAACCTGCGGAGCTATCGCCTGTATTTTGTAATTTTTACGTATCAAATCACTGTTTACCTGCACAAATAAGCAAAATATTATGTGTTAACAAAGTACTTAATTACAATTCATTCTATTGGTAGTTCGGTATGACCTTTATGTAATTATTGATTAATGCAATGTACAAGTATATAAGTTAAGATGCTCAGCATTTTATCGAGTTTATTCCGTTTAAACTCTCTGTTTAATATTGCTGACGGATATATGTACTAGGTATATATATGATACATTTTGAAAAAAAAATTGTGCTCTTTGTTTTAGTGCATTTCTCTTCTGTTTATTTGTTTAAAATTTCTATTACAATCCAAAACTGAGTGTTAAGTTTCAAATTATATGCAAGATACAGATCATTGTACACAGATATGAGGTCTATTTTTGTTTACATTTTAGATGCTGAATAGGAAATACCAAGTTAAAAATCTAGCAAAATTGTAAGCTCTGTATCTTGCGTATAATTCTATGATTGATTGTGAAATTTTGGTTGATCATACATTAAAAATGTCTCGCCAAACGTTAAATACTTGTACAAAAAAAGATATGATGTAACTACTTTCTGGGGCCCCCTCTTAATACGATGATTCAGAATTACATGAATTCCACATTAATTCTTATAGTTTTTCAGACACGAGTAAATAAAAACGACACCGTTAAAAAAGTTTCCATAGTTATGACACATTTTATTATTGGGATAAAGGCATTATCGCTATTCCTAAGAAAGTATTACAGCGTAAAATCATCCTGGTTTGCAGCCATTTGTTGTTTTTGAATAAAGATGAAAATAATAGGTGGGTCTTAGTAAAATACAGTAATATGCCTGTCAATGCATTGGCTATAATAACTCTTTTACATGTCACGTGAAACATTTTTCAAATGAGTAAGGTTAAAAAGTCACCGGAGTTTACGCAAGGTAAACAACATTCGTTAATGATTGAGAAGACCAATTAAATATTTGAATGTTTTTTATTTGAGGAAATAAAGTTTTATTCTTCACATCTATTGGATCTTTTTGAATGAAATCGTTCATTTCAACAACTGGTGTAATATCGAACAAGAAATATTAGAATAATTTAAAAAAATAAAATAACTAGTAAGAAACAAATAAATATTTTAATTGCTTGATATAGTGGGGAAAGTAGGGGACAGAACGAAAATATCGGGAATTGAAAGTTAACAGTGTACCCCTAGCAAAAGTTTAGTTTTATATCTTGCATAGGATTTTCTTATTTCTGGTAAAAATGGTATTACATAAAGGTACAAACGTACTAAATTGTATCGCGCAAGGTCAGACTAACCGCATAACACAATTTAACGTTGCATCGCCTGTTTAACCTCTGAAAAAAAAATCTATTCGGTGGTTATATAAGGGGCTGTCTCAAAAGCTTCATAATATAAATCAAATTGTATAGGATAGGATAAATAGAACATCTATAATTGTGTGATTTGAAGTGATAATCATCTTTGACGTCAGGATCTGTTGGATACGCACGTACGATGTACATATGACGTCACAAATGACGTCACAAAAATGTATCAAATAAAAAATAATGTTGAACAATATTAAAGATTTTAAGAAACATCTCCGGTCAAACAATACCGTTTTTCAGTGGTATTTAAACTCCGGGACACCTTAACATTGCTGCGTACAACCGCTTTAGTTTTTATTGATAAAAATTAAACAGAAACTTATCTAATTATGAAAGCTATAATGATAGAAAGATAAATTGTATATTAGTCAAATAAGCGAAACATTAGAAGTTAAGATATCAAAATTGAATATCTAAACAAATAATTTAGCAAGTAACAACGCCCCTGCTAGATTCGAACACGGAATGTATGGATCACAAGCCCGACACTTTATCCAATCTACTATGGAATAAGTGACATGTTGACGTCGATATAATCTTTTTACATGTATCAAAACAGAATATCCGTTCAGAGGACGGCAATTTTGTTTTGATGTGTTATTCGACCTTAACCATTTTTATAGGATTAATTTGTGGAATGAAAGTCAACTGTTAAAATTTATTCAAGATTTTTTTTATTTTTACATGAAATTTCATTCCAATTCTCCTTTTTTGTCTTAGGCACAGGATGTTCAAAATATGAAATCAAAATCTACCAGATTAGCTGTCGCCGCGTTCGAATTTGGAGCTTCTTATTCAGGATGTACTTTTTCGTTGCAATGGGAATGGAGGAGAGTAAAAGCAATTTTACCAAAGAAGGATTTTATAATGACGCCAAGAAAAGCCCCAATGACTTTGCTTTTGAATCCAGATCAATCATTTTGCGCCTTTGGAGATGAGGCAGAGGATATCTTTTCTAAAATGGCACAGAATGGTTCGGAATCAGACAATGAAACAAATTCGTTTATTGAAGAAAGTTGCAGTGACTATTATTACTTTGAGAAGTTTACAATGTTTTTACACGAAAAAGAAGTAAGTAAAATCATTTTAAAACTTCGCTGTGTTCTTTGTAATTAAAAATGTTCAAGGCTGCAGAAGTTAAAAATCAGTTGATTTATAGGTGTACATATATCTATGATTTTTAAAAAAAAAAATATAAGGCGAAAATGGGTTTAAACTAAATTGTATTTCAGTAATTTTATTGTACGTCTTTTATGATACGTTTCTACCATTTTATTTTTAAAAACATTAAAAATAAACAACCTCTAATTAAAAACAGCAATCATTATTTTTGTAATTGTTTATAATTTATATATTTTATTGCAGAAGCTGCATCGAGACATTGTCCTAAAAGATCATGCTGGAAAACCGATGAAAGCCATGGATATACTTGCAATTTATATCAAATATCTGAAAGACGCATTGTTAAAAGAAATAAACAATTGTAGCAATGACTTTCAATTTTTTTACAATGATATTGACTTTGTGCTTGTAGTACCGGCTTCTTGTGGGGATGGAGCAAAAATGTTTATGCACGAAGCAGCAATACAAGTAGGTTATATATCCATATACCGTTCGTTGTGTGTGACTTTTCAAGCAAAGGTTAAGATTCAAAAGTCCCTTAACATTGTTCATGTGATGTTAAACGTATTTGTATTATCAAAACATTATTAAAGAAAACGTTTAACTCTTTTGTAGGCTGGACTTAAAGCAAATCAGCTTACTATTGCTTTTAAGGAAGAAGCAGCCCTAATCTACTGTCGACATATGCATTTAGAAAACCCAAAGCTATCTCTATTAAAAAGAAACGAATATATGGTTGTTGACATAGGAGGTAAATTCTTATATCATGCAATGGTATATTATAAAAATAGTTTTTCTTTTTAAAAAAAAATGCATAACAATAGCTGAAACTGCAGACAATGCACATGCCGATGAATATCAATTCTATAAATACATCTCCACTATCTAATGTATTGGGTATTTGATACATTGTTTTCTTCTGTGGTTCATGCGAGTATTAAGGTAGCTAGCACTGCAGAAAAATATATAAAATGGTTTTGCAGGTTAAGTATTTTTTTCTGCAATGCTAGTTAACTCCATTGCCCGAATAAAGCACCAAAGAAAGCAATCTACTATTCATACTTGCATCTTCTTTTTAATCATGTAATTAATTATCCATAAAAAGTGAGTAAAGGAGGTGGATTCTAATAATTGCAGATTAAAATGTTTCATAGGAAGAAGAGTCTATTTTCAATATAAGTGAACGGGTTTGCTAGGTTACTACGGCCTTTTAGTTAATTTTGGATCAGTCCGTGTAAGTCCGTGGAGTTCGTGATCTTAATGTAGCTTTACTTTCGATCGATCAAGAAAAAAAAATCCACGCAATTTAGCAGCAAACGTTTAGAGAAGAAATCAATGAACGATATTAGAATTATTAATTAAAGAATGAAAATTGATATTTTCAAAGATGAACAATGCATCTATAGCAGTGTTTTAAAAATAAGAAGAATGCGTTTGTATTACGCCGAATGCTAGGTCGGGGTTTGGATTGTTTAGATGTCAGTCTAGTCATGCATGTTTGAACTACAATTTAATTTTAACAAACGACAGAAAAATTTCTCTGAAACCTAAAAGAAAGTCTTTGCAGACGTGTTTTTTAGAATAGTAATTATAAAATGGTTATAGTTCCATAACTTAGACCGCCCTCTCCCAAATGTTTGTTAACTACGCCTTGAACTTTACAATGCCTTTGAAAAAACTTTGAGGAAACTTTCAATTGGAGGTAAAAATCCACTATTAATTACCTTCCTTTTACAAATGTTGCTATATAAAGAGTAAGATTTTAATGGTAATAAGACATGATGAAAATTCATTGAAAATGAAGAGAGATATGTTTAGAAAGGAATTCACTTACGAAAATTCAAAAAGTATCATACCGTTCAGTAAATTTGTTTACCCCCTAAAATGCAAAGTGTTTGTGCTAATTCCTACAGCAATTTTCTATATTATTATGGCATTGAATGATTTATTTTTGACGTCGTCGTGTCAATAACTGCCGTCATGTGTGCAGACAAATTGAATAATTCATGGCAGTTATTGACAAGTACAAAATCCTATTAAATATATATCAAAATCATTTTTAAAATAGCATGAAAATTGATTAAGATATTTAGTAGAAACCATCTCAAACAACTGTTTGAAGTACTTCTCTTTCTTTCTTTTATTATTAAGTTTAAGTGATTGTGACGTAGTATTGAGAACTCGATGTTTGCATCAATTACTACTTTTAGTTCGCTATACACTGTAAACAGGGTTATTTTCGCCCCATGTTATTATCGTCAGTCTAAATTGCAAAAGGTTTCGGCTAGGTACAGTTTCAGTCAAATTTTGCCCTGTTTTAGAGTAATTTTTAAAGATGTCACCAAAAATGAAAATGTAACATTCATCTACACAAGAATATTTATAAACTAAGCATCTATAAATAGTTACCTGACTAGACTTTCACAAGGGTAATTGTGACGTCACAAACAGTGCATTTTCCCGTAATTTTCATAAAACTAAGCAGAAGGCACCAATTCCTCCGTAGTTTTTTGAATTGAAAACTATGTCCGCAGCCGCCGCCCACAATGAAACTCACATTATAACTTTATCATGTTATGACACATAAAATATATTAAATTTGTTGTTGGCGAAGGCTTCGGACACATTTTCCTCTTCAAAAAACTATGAGAAAATGTGCCATTTTTCATCATTTGACTAAATCTAGGAAATTTGACAAACTGTTGAAGTCATTATTATTTTTTGAAACAAGATAAAAGTGTATAAATTGGTATTTAATATACACACATGTTGAAGATAGCATATGTGTATTTTCATGAGATTTAAACCACTTTTAAATTTTGGGGCAAATATTAAAAGAAACTGTACCTTCTTTTGCCCAAACACAGTTGTGTCAAAAAATAGTTTGGGTCCGTCGTCGTTAAAGGTTTTTTCAATACATTTTATTAATTTTCTCTCAATTAGAAGTCCATGCTGACATTGCAGTTCATAAAGAAGATGAAAATGGAACTTTAGAGGAAATTATTCTTGCGCATGGGGGAGAAATTGGTGAAATCTCAGTGAATGAAGAGATTGAAAAGTTTATAGAAACATTTGGAGGCAAGGGCATTATGAAGTTACACGCAGAAGTCGACAAAGAAGAATTTTTGACCATGTTAAAAACATCTGAAGCCAAAAGATATAATCAATCGGAATACATTTTTAGAATACATGTTCCATTTACTCTTGATGCACTTATAAAACAAAAATATAGAGGCGGTATTCGAGAAGCTTTGCAAAGAACAATATATAAAGACAGTGTTACTTTTGAACAAAGTAAGTTGTGTATTTCAAATTCTGTATATAAGACATTTTTCCAGAAAGCAATTAACGACATTATAAATTTCATTGAAGAAATTCTAACACAGACAGATGCAAAAGACATTATCATAATTGGTAGATTTGCAGATTGTGAAATAATTAAACAGTCCCTTCTAAAAAGCTTTAAGACATACAGGATTGTTATACCGACAGAACCTGGACTTGTTGTTATGAAAGGCGCTGTATATTTTGGTCACATTTCAAATACAAAGTCAATGCGCTTTGCACGCTACACATACGGAGTTGGAATGAAACGACAATACAGATCGGAAGAAAATGAAGATAAAAAACAGTGTGATATTGAAGAATTGCCACTTGAAAAACATGGTATTTATCCTTTAGTAAGGCGTGGGGAGGAAATTAAATCTGGATTTGAATACCACGTTTCTCATTCATTAAAAACAGGTCTAGGAAAAGTAGATTGTGAACTGTACGTATCGGATCAAGAAAATCCAACATATACGGATGAGAAAGGCTGTAAATTACTCGGCAAAATACTGGTACAGTTGCCTATTGAAGAAAATGATACTGAAATAAAGGAAGGGATTGTTTTTGATGAAACAGAAATCATTTTCCGAGTTAGACTTGACTCTGGTCATTTATTCGAAACATCGTTTGATTTGTTAGACGAAAAAAATCTTCCAATTAAGATTAATTAAAATTATGATATATAGTTAACAAAATACTTATAATGTTGATATAATCTATCCATGTTGAAAAATTAAAGTCAAAACTAACAAAATTACAAACATCTTACATGTAAATTCTTTTTTTTAATATGTTACGTAAAGAGACAGTACGGCACATCTTATTAAAAAACCGACTTGAAAAATTCTTTTCGATTGGGTTCGGTATATCTGTACTACTCAAAAAATTAAAGTATAAACTTTCAGAAAATTACTAAATTCTACATGAAATCAATCAAATTAATTTATTAAAGTTGATAATTATTTATAACCCACGGTTACGGGTCCCGCCTTTTATACTAATACCCTTGCTTATTTTCTATAAAAAAAAAAAAAACCACATGCAGTGCTCACGAAGATTCTCCTGGACTGGTTTGTTGATAGAAATATGTCTTTTATACCGAAAGTCAATATATGAATGAGGCTCCTTGAGGGGTTATTTGACATATAAATGGCTAAAATTGGTAAACCATTTGAAAATTATTGAGAAAGTGATCATGTGTGTCGTTTAAAGAGTCCCTTTAACCTCGTATTCCATGATAACCGAAGTCGGACAAAGATCTTGTAGTTTTCAGCACGTGTCAATTACTGTCAATCAAAATCCACGCGGGGAAATTAAAAGATATAAGATTAATCCAGTTTGTACGACTCCTAAATTTCCGGAAACTCATAATTACATTAATTAGGTATTTGAAAGGAATTTGTACAATGTATGTGCTTCAACTGTTACAATCAACGTAATTTCTTATTTTCTAATGATACAATGGATAAATATGAAGTCAATTGCACATGTTTTTTAGGCTGCCCTGTCTCTTTAAATTAGACATGACTTCAAGGAACAAGTCTCTAGACTCTTGGAATACTTGGAAAATTGCTGATTTGGTTTGTGCTAGTCAAAACTCTTTTTAAAATCAGAATCTCTCTCTTGGTGAGTCTTTCCGATCTTGTAGCTTTCCATGCCTCAACGTCATTTTTTTTAGGTTCGATTCACTTTTCAAAGTAAAGAAATGTTGTTACTTGGCCATGTAAATATATATTTGTACATGAAATCACAAAATTAATGTACATGCATATTTGTTATTTGCAGACGTCTTGTCACTTTATTCTAGGATAAACATAACAATTACAAAAAAAGTATGCATTCATACATATACTTGTCAAAATTTCTAACGCCCCACTTTTAATATTCTATAATCTAAAAACATTACCTACCATTTTAAGTCGTTGCCGCTATAATCTATTGATTGAAGTACTCAAATTTTACAAAAATTTGTAATGAAGTAATTACTCAATAATGATTTAATTTGTTGAAAAGCATGGAGCGCGAATCTTTCGAACGACTCAGTTCCTTGACTGTAACTGCTTAAACCCCTGTCACACCGGAGCTGCGTCCTCACGGCGATCCCGCTGCGTCCTTGAATAATGTAAAACGCCAAGGTTTACAACGCAGTAGAGTCTCCTATGCAACGGCATCTTCATCCGTCGCGGTAGGATCGCCTTGAACATTTTAGAACGACATGCGACAGCGCGCACTTTGAACATGCACAAAGTACGCGCCGCGGCTCTGCGTTCTAATAAACACGCCGTAGAAGCGCAGTGAGGTTGCCGTGACAGCGCCGTAAGATCTCCATCAGCGCCACGAGAGCTCCGTCAGCGCGCTCAATGAACGCAGCTAATTGCAGTGCAGACGCAGTGATAAGTCAATTGCTGTGGGAGCTCCGTAAGAACGCCTCGGTCGCCGTTAGGACGCCGTGACATCTCCACTTGTAAAATTTTCAAATAAAACTGTACATTTTTTCTGAATTTTCCTTGCGATCCTACGGCGTTTCCATGATTTTTACAACACCGTGGGGACGCAACTTTGTGTGACATGGCCTTTATTAAGGCCTTTATTCCGTTTCCAACGGAAGACCTTGTACTGATTCTGATGGCAATTCTTCATTATTGTTATTCTTCTTCTTGACACTTTTTAAACCGTAATAATTTGTTTATTTGTCATCCGATTTCATTCAAATTTCCATGGTGTATCTAAATAGATTTAGTTTTTAAGTCAGAAAAAAATGAAAAATCGAGTTATTCCCCTTTTTAAAAAATTTTAAGGGGCATTCGTTTCCAGACCAAGGCTCCGAAATGGTCCGTAGCAAATAATCCAAAGTTGAAATCTTTAAAATTGACACTTTGAATGTTGTCCATTGTTTTTTGAATTTTAGGGTTTTTTTTCCAATTGTACCACTTGAACTATATGAATGAAATCTATGATTTAAAAATTGCTAATTTTTACTCATGTTTTTGCTTTGTTACTATGTAGTATTATTTTCTAAATTCATATTGAACAAAAGTTGTGCATAAATTAAAGGGCTTTCATTTGAGACCTGTGTCCAGCAAAAAGGGGCTGGTCCCATAAATAAGTGATCTAGTTGCCCGGAAAGTCTTTGCTGTATTGCTGTATAACTAAAAAACGATACATGCTACGATAATGATGTGGCTGGAAAAGTTGTTCTTCATTATTTTATCAATCTAATTGTAATTTAGTATATTGGATATTGCCTAATATGAGAGTTAAAAGCTTCACACGAAGACATGCATACCCGCTTTCATTTTGCTTATAGTGTATAGCTCCCTGTGCGTAATAGTGTTTTAAAGTAGCAGTCAATACTTTTCTTGTCTGAATATATCCCCAACTTATCACAGACATGCGTTTATTTGTTTTACGAGGAGAGATCTAACTCTTCAATACTCTGCAGACTAGGGGTTACATTAATACATAGAAAATAGGCATGAATTAGTTTACAAGATTTCAAATTAATTTTCTTAAGCCCTAATTGGTCATAAGTTAAGGTTAAGTTAGTGTGAAAATGACATCCTTTTAATATCTGTAAGACCCTGAAAAGTGTAAGGAGAAGGGGATGGTTTTATTAAGACTGATTGACAATCCTTGCTTGACTTGACGGAAGACCTCCTCGTTGCTTGCAACGAGCTCGGCTCTATTTTAAACAATAAAATGCTTTATTTGGCGATTGATGCGGTATGGACATTGCAGAAAAATACATAACCAGAGTTAGCGGGTTATGTAAATTTTCTGCAACGAGTATTACCTTTATAACCCCCATAAATCGCTAAATAAAAATAGTTCATTGTTTATATTCACATCTTTCTTCTAACAAATTATTGATTTAATGTAAAAAGTAAGTAAAATTCACTAAGAAAATCTTACTTTTATTATCATTTAAGAAATAACTTGGCATTTTACAACCTAAGATACTGTTACTTTTTGGTGTAAACAACAAATACAAAATTTCAGATCATATGTAGATGATAAAACGAAATTGACATGGTACGGTGTATCTACAGTAGTATTCCCAGAATGCCCTACCTTGAAGTCGGGCATGCGTATCCCAGTAAAATAGACTAACGTTGTTGCTAGCGCTCGAGATCGCCAGCAATAAATACCTGTGTCGAATAAAGACAGTGCAACTCGACAAAAAGAGCATTAAATTAAAAACAGTTTAACAGTACCCGTGAATTTGATAAAACAATTACCAAGGAAATGAAAAGAAAACATTTTGGGGTGATATTTGGAACCTTGATTTCCTTTTGTTTTCGTCTTCAAGAATGCGTAAGTATCGTGTTTTATGGAATGAATCGTAGACAGGGTCAAAGCCGATGCTTTACATAAATATAACAATGTTTAAGGCATTACGTACTTGAAATTGCAGTGTCGTGCAGTTAAAAAATTCTCTTATTTCAACACTTTGAAGAAAATTTTCGTTTTATGACTTTAGACAACAGAAAAAGTCTTTACGATATTTTAAATCACCAAAGAGGAAACAATATGTGGTTAAGTAAATATGAACAGAGTGCTTTTATTACATACAACGATCGTTACAAGTTGGAATTTGTCCGTAGGTGAATATTTAAAACAGGTACTCTTTTTAAAGAAATGATCAGCATATAATATCATTGGTCAGCTCTGTTTAGGGGACTGTGCGGCCATCTTGTACATTTGAGGATTAGAATGCAAACATTTCTTGAACTGGCTTGTTTTTGCCCCAAACGAACCAAAATGTTGCCAAAAGACATAAAAACAATAAATAAAGTCGTACATGTAATTTTGTTTTAAAAGTATTCATAAACGAACAGGACAATGCCTTTTTAATCACTCAGAACAGCTGTCGAACTGCGCAGCAACAGACCTATTTTGAAGATTAAGAAATCTGAAAAATATGAAGGGGGTTCATTGGTGTCCTCTCCACAATCACCAAACAATCACTGATGCAAAGCCAACTGCTATGCGCTAAATTAACGGTAGATGGAGTTGTGTATTTTATATAATCGCAAAAAATGACTGACGCAATTTAAAAATGATACACATTTTTCCTATTTTCATTTCTTGTGACAAGCAAAAAAAACCCAAACGTTTTGCTTCCGGAAAATTATAAAGTATTGTATTACAAACGCCGTCAGTATTTTTTATGAAAAAATGTTATATATTCTAGACATTCTCGGGTTTTGTTTTTAGTGATAGTAAGAATACAGTTTAAAACAAGAAATCTGTCATGAAGATTTAATGGAGCAGAGCGTAGCCTTTTTCTTCTTGAACAGAACCTAAGTAATAAAATCAAATGTTTTCTACTTTACTGTCATAATAGTGACATAGTTGAATGTGTACAAATGGAGTATGATATTTTTTAAAATGATGTTTGATAAAGTAAAACTAGAATTCAAATGAATTTTTTTTTTCATTTTATAGATTTATTCGTTATATCAGTTTTACATAGAACAATACAGAGAAAACATCAACAAAATATAGAATATACATATGGAAGTAGATTCTCTAAATCAATTTTACAAAACTTTGGAAAATTCTATAGTCTACGTATGAATTGAGACTTTTTAAAACAGAAGCATAGAATACAGTAAATACCTTTACATGGTTCAAAATATTGTAATTTGTTTCTTTTAAGGAATGTACCCGACAACACACCTTATATTAATAAATTTTCTATGCTATAAATGAAATGAGGGTATTCAAGGATACAATTTTTCTATTTTGTTCATGAGCCTAAAAGTACATGTTTCCACTTAATATCAATGTTGGTGTAAACATTTAAAGCATTCCATATTTCAAATACATTATCACATTCAAAAATAAGATGCTTGATATTTTCATTCTTCTGGCATATCTTAAATTGACTGTGGATTTTTTTATTCCATTTACTCAAATAAACATTGTTACAAAGAATATTATTCAATACTTTGTAATTCAATTCTGCTAGACGTTTATCAGAAATATCTAATAATTTGCATTTGTATATATATTCAAATTCAATTGAATTTAATGGAGCTTGATTCTGACTTTCTGAGAGACTAGGTGGGGATAAATGATAGGTTATAGTTAAAGTACGTTTTATCGAATGTATCATGGATACCCAAGAGGGCGGTGACGATTTTGCGCAGCAAAGGAGTCTCCGCCCTCTTGGGTATCCATGATTCACGAGATGAAATGTACTTTAACTGGCTTGTATCAAAGACCAATCAAATCTTTCGAATTATATGCCGCGAAAAAAAACCCCGTAACATTGCCCGCGAAATGATCGACAACATTCGTATGATTCCGGTGAATTTTCCCGCCCCAGCAACTAGTTAATTCATTGTAGCCGAAGACGTTCGGAATATTCCGTGACTAAAATGCCGCCAAATGATGAAGATATTCAGCTATCACAAGTTTGTGAACAAATAGAGCAGGAACATAATATTCCCGAAGGTTTGTGCCAAATATTAAGACTCGATGTTGATGTAAATACGGACACAAAAGGGGGTGCTGAGTTCGGTTCATTTGAAATGGATTATCATAATGGTTGCCAAGAAATGACTGATTCTGCCCCGAAACTACCAGCTCCAACATTTGAACGAAATGAGAAAGACGATACAAGTTTAGGAGAACCTGCCATGGATGAGGACATTTCCAAGCTAATCGCATTAACTGAAAATGTGAACACAAAAAAAATACTGCATGGGTTCTGAAGGTCTTTGAAGAATGGCAAAACCAGCGACTTCGCAATTCTGATGCTGAAATCCCGCTCTTGCACGTAATGACTGCGGAGCAGCTGAACTTTTACCTTGGACGGTTCATCATGGAACCCCATAGGAAAGACGGTATCGAATACATACCTCGATCCCTATACCTTATTACATGTGGATTATTGCGCCATCTTAAGGACAGAAACGTCTTCGACAAAAAAAATATCTTGGACATCAATGACTGTAAATTTAGTGAGTTCCGGAAAATTCTCGATAACAAATTAAAGACCTCTTGAAGCGCGAGATGAAGAAAGCATGTGGAACAAAGGCACACCTCACAGCCTTATTAGCATAATCGGAGCCTTTCTGACTTTTATATTAACGAACTAAAAAAAACGAGAACGCTTATATACGTCATTCATAGGATTTTAAAGCAGTTCAAGACTCTTGCAAATCGAGAGAGGAGTTGAGATCGAAAAAGTAAGTAAAAGTTTATGTTTATTCTCTCGGCAAGCTTGTTAAATTATCTAAAGTTGCAGAACAATTGTTTATTAATGTGAATTCGAAGTTTGGGGTGATTAGCCTTATCTCGTTAAATACTGTTCGGCATGAAACCGTCCGAACAGCAGTTTTCGATTTTGGCAACAATCTGAAACGTACTGGGGGATGTCATGTATCGGTAAGAACATACTCACTTACAAGTTAAACTAGATAAATATTCCTTAAGAAACCTGCAGAGCAATTATTCCACTGCATGTGTTACCAAAATGTTAATAAATAATGATCGTTTTGAAAGTGACTTGAAAGACATATTTTAGTATAAAATGTGTATGCAGGTGTATTATAGTCAGTTTTTACACATATTGGTACCTAGAATACGTTAAAAAATATTGTATGTTTTTCCTACATTATTGTGTTTTTATCAATCATGCCCTCAGTCATTTCAACACAGAATTACCTCGACATGTACATATAGTTTTGATATATGTATCCAGAGACATAAATAACATTTTATGTATGTCTCTGATGTATCTCTTTTAGACAGTTAACTTTATGTCTTATTTATCTATGAACGATGAAAGTGTATATGAATCAAGGGTCTGCATATGTAACGTAAATATAACATTATACAATTGAGAGTATGAAAGAGAGAGAGAGATTAAGAGATAGACTCAGAGAGGAGAGAAAGAGGAGAGAGAGACTGTATTTACAGTGTACATGTAATTGGTATTGATTGCCTTGCTTCCATGAACCATATCATTATATATTTCAATAATACCACAATGGAATAGCAATATTGCTGACAAAGATGTCGAGAGAGATGAGAGAGAGAGAGAGAGAGAGAGAGAGAGAGAGAGAGAAAGGCCATAACAATTTTTTTTAGTTATATGTCATTTCCCATTCATAAGTTGTTATGGCTGTTATCATGGTAATGTTTTGACCCATGTCTCAGATACTGCATAAAATAGTGTAATCTGGGACACACCCTTTTGTGTTGATAAGCATTTTGACAGAATTAAGCTTTGTGATGATAGTGTATCTGTTTTTCTAATCTACAGGTTTACCTGCGGCCTCCAGATGATCTGAAGATCAGGAATGTCGAAAATATTGTCAGTTTGATATTGCTAATGACCCAGTCAAGTCTGCTGAAGCCCAGAAGGTACTTCTTTGTCTTGATAAACTTACAACCTGTCCTCAATATGTAGACATATTTGATTAAAGCTTATTTAAAGCCAAACAAGGTCATCTAAATAGCTACAATGTCTTGTGTAAAAGGGAAAGGTTTGAATGGGCGTCTTGTGCAATACTGCACGATTATCGGTATTTGAAGTTATGGGAACTTCTGAAAGAAATACCAGGAGTTGAAAATATTATAAACTTAACGAAATGTCTTTTACACTCTCTGCGAAAATGGGATTTGCAGAAATCCTATGAATTTCCTATGCTAGAAATATGTATTTCAGATTAGTTTTTGGGAGTTGATTTTAATCAACTCTCATATGCAGTCACCCTGGCAAACCGAAAGTGAAACAGTGTTTGGACCTAAGCACAAATCATCACCGCTGACAAGTCTTAGTTCTTGAATATAAAAGAAAAATTCGACGTAATGTATGCTGAGGCATTGTTTTTCAAGGAAACTTATCTATAAACACTTTGAAAATAGTAAGATTTTATATAATACGAACAATTTAGATATTTATGTAGTCTCATGTATTCCTACGCTAGAGTTTAATATAGGGTGCGCTTGATTTTACCAAAAGGTGTACACCGTGTACACTTTTGTAAATCAAGTGCAAAGGTGTAGCGTTTAGGTGTACACTGGGTGTACACCTTTCTACATCGAGTCAGGGGCATGTGTTGTTGGTGTAACACTGAAACCAATATGGCGGACGAATGTTATGATGGAAACTTGGAAAATGATTTTAAGTAATGTAACGGATTAGAAGTCGCATAAAAGTTGTCGTTTGTATGAAAGCCATTAGATTTGAAATGTGTGTTTATTTTATTGCATTTATATCACAAAAAACCTATTAATTGTCGCAGAACAGCATATTCTTTGTTAAAACTGCACCCGTTTCCGTCATATTCATTCTTAACTTCCCTACACCATGTACACTACACCATTGAAGTGGACTTGATATAAAATACAAAATTTTTACAAAGGTGTATACCGGTGTACACCAAGTTCAGCTTAATCAAGCGCGCCCATAGTCTCGTTCAACCAAAAGCTCGGCTGTCTCCGTAAATCTCCGACAAACAGAGAGGCTTTCTTGCTTGTCGGAGATAAACGGAGACAGCGGATATCAATAGTGCATGGATCCATACACTTTTTAGAATTGTTTTGATTACTAATACATAGTTTGAAATCTATCTTTAAATATAACACAACATGATTCATATGGGGTTTCTCTAAATTCTTGTCTGAAAAGTCTTATTTAAATTCATAATATAAAAAAGTGCGTAATTTAAATACAGACTAGAAACTAATTGCCATGCAAGATAAGTTGATTTTAAAATAAATGATAATCGATAAAATCAACTCCCGTCAGTACTTCGGTACTTTGATTGTTATTGACGCTATCTTATTTTGGTGTTCATAGAATGTTGATAGTTGCAACTCATACAAACATTTGTTACATATTAAAGTGTTTATGACTTTGAACTTTGTTCAATATATTTAATATCTTTCTGTCCACTGGAAATCTAAATATCTTTGAAGTTACACCAGTTGGTAACAAAGGCAGATGGTTTCTGGTGAATCGGTTTTAAATACATGTATTTGATTCATTACATTTTTCATGTATGTGCAGACTTGATTGACCCGGCTTTAAACAGTATATCACTTGGGACTTAAATACTGGTATATTAGTACGTATTTCATTTGTAAAATCATTTGAAAAATTTAAAGTGTTTTGTAGGACTGAGATGTTTTTTATGGCTTTTAAAATTACTGAAAGTATGCACATGATGCAACTATCTTTTGACATTTTATAGATAATTAATAAAAAGATAAAGAAACGGCAGCTGGGTTTAAAATTAGCTATAGTGGCAAAATGATGTAATACTTATATGTGCAATATTAGAAAAGATTACATAGTTAGTGTCTCTTTATAGCACATTCTAGAAATAACTGCATTGAATATATAAATATTTGATGAGTGCACAATATTTGCAAAAATTATTTAATTTTCTTAACACTTTATGTCTATTCTATTTTAGTTTCCAGATCAAGACATTAATAAATATTTCTTGAATGGAATGTATGAGGATAAGGATGGAATCTTATTCTGCCTTTTTATCAACTCACACCATCTTTTTCAAGATTTATGGAGCCAACCACAGAAGAATTTGTTCTATACCCATCATTCATAACATTCTAATTTATAGTACATAAAAAAGGTGTGGACACTTTAAATGTTACTGGATGAATTGTTTCAACAATAAGTGTTCACGAAATAAATACCAGCAAATATTTTAACGAGTGCACTTGTTTTGTATTTTTCCTATCCATCTTACATATGTTCTAATATAACATATTCATATACATGTAACATTTTTGGAAACAGCTATCTTTATCAGATTGAAATTAAGCATTATTATTTTATACAAAGTTTTTTAATATACTCTTTTGTAAACAAAAAGAACAAAAATACTCAGTTATATGGGAAATGGGCATAATATATATAAAGGTGTTTAATAAATGTATAGGTCTTGTTCATGAACAGAAGAAACTGACAGAAAAATATTGAGTTTTAGCCATCAAATACAAATATTAATATTTTTTAAGAATATTGTTTCATCTAAGTTGAAAAAAGAATTAAAATATAAAAGTTTAATCTCTTTATTTAACTTTCTGGAAACAAATCCATTGAAATTTTTACCATTTAAATCTAAAATTGCTGTACAGTATATCCTTTTTGATCCCTTTAATATATCATTTTAGTTTCTTGAACAGCATGTCTATTATTTTTGTTTTCTCTCAGAATGATGTATACAGGGTCATTGATTTAATATTTTCATTATATTAAACTAGATACAAATACGCTTTCTGCAGCCGTTCATTGTTTAAATGGTATGGAGTTTTTAAAACGCGTCAAGTGATTAATTTTTAATTACCTATCATACGAAAAATTACATCTAAATCATAAATTGTTGTGCAGTGTATCTACTGCATGTCTAGTTTTATGTTTTTTTTAGAATAATACATGCAATTTCATAAATTTATTTTTCATTCTAAAAAAATTCATTAAAAAGAGATCTCTTACAACCTGTGTATTTTGTTTTTCAATTTCCATAATATAGTGTATTAATTGTATGGAGTTGTGTAGATTTATACATGTACCTACAAGCAATATACATTTAGTATTCACTAGTTACATTTACCAGCCTACTATATTTGATAATGTACTTCTTTCATGCATTTTCCATGCCTTGTACTCATTGTTATATGTATTATGTATAATTGAAATACTTTGAAAACTTTTCTCATTTTATTTTTTTTAATAAGATTAAGAAACTGACTATAGTCAATTCACGTTTTCAAGAGTTTTCTTTCTTGGGGGCACCAATGAATGCTCCCCGGGTTCATAACCCTGAATATTGAGTAGGCTGTGAGGTGTGAAAAGATGAAAGATTCGGAAACTCTTCCGCATACCATGTTCTATTACAAATGCAAACTCTTTGGTTTACGTGGACACGAATAACACCACGAACTTGAGTGTAGTCAGTTTGTTCTTTGGACGGACTACTCAGGAAAATATGTAGAATTCATCGGGGTTCCAGCAAGATGTACAAGGGCGGTTTGGCGCAAATGCAGCTAAAAAATAAGTGCATACGATATCACAGTTCATCTGGTAAGTTAACATTTAAAATAATCCATTTATATAAGTAAATCAATGACTCATTTATAAATGATAAAATAGTTGTAGAGTGGTAAATGACCTATTTTTGATTTGACCCCAAACGTAGAAAATTTTAATTTTTAAATTGACATTATAAGTAACCAAGAGTAGGCCTCGACCCCCCCCCCCTCCCCGACAAAAACAGTTATCTAGTATGGGACACCACCCCCAGGGAATTTTGTATGTCGGCACGTGTTGAACGATAGTGTAAAGAAATTGGGGATTTTATATGATCTGATAAACTATTAACTCTTTAATTTATCGATACTACATGATACTTATTTTGCTTAGGTTCTAAAGAATTTTTTTTCTTCAATTTTAGGTTAGCGTTGTATTGAGGACTACTATGTATTTGGTTGGTCTGGATATGGGGGGGGGGGTCAGTCTATCGACGCCCGTTGCAAGGGAGCCCTCCAAAATATGGAAACCAACTCGGTCGGTGTGATCAAACTAAAATCAATGATGAAAGTCATCTACAAAAAAATGGATTAGAGGCCGAACAAGAGATAATAATGAGGAGGACGGGTCATCGCTCAGGAAAGGCAGTAAGAAAATACAAACAACCGCGCGACGATATTCTTAAGAAAGTGTCTGCAGTAATGGAACATATTCCTAGGGTGGCAAAATCCTTGGAGAAAAGCAAACGCGAGGACGACATGGAAACTGATACCGACCTGCCGTGTCGTCCAACTAAAACACTGCGCTCCTTTCGTCCCGACATAACTAATGCCAAAAATGGACAATACTTTCAAAACTTTAATATTTCTTTTAATTTTTATAAAAGTCTGAAAATTCTGAGAATTCGTTTGTTTTTTTGTTGCTTAAAAGGTATTTATTTTAATTTTAAGCTAATAAATTGATGTTGTCGAATTTTGTTTTCATGAAGTGAAGGTGGAAGTTGTTGTTCAGCTACTTGTACAATAACTTACCGATACAGGAAGTTATTGTACAAATGGGAGCTCTGCCTCCTCAAGGTATAATGATTTATTGAACAGCCACACGCAAGAGAAAACTCACAGGGCCATGATACAATAATTCCATTAATGAATATTTCTTTACCAAATTTCTATAATGAAGCAAATAGCAGTCGTTTTTTTTAGGACATCAGATAAAGTAATGTCGTTGAAAACAACACAGAAAGAAATATGGACAGTATAAATGTGGAAAGATTTAAAATAAAAAATTACAAATTTAAGAGCATTTAGAAGGCAAATCTTTACCAGATGATCCTAAATATTAATCGCACCTACTGTTGGATCGGGAGCTACAACGTCTTATCTTTGAAATAGGTCAAAAATGGAGATCTTTATCCCTTATTACACTCACTTAGAGGCATTTATAAGATAGTTTTAAAGTATATGTACATTAATAAATTAAGTCATTATAAATCACTTAAATGTGTATACTTCACTTACACACAAGAATATGTACATACATTCCTCAATATTAGTGATTAGAAGTTGCATTGTATTAAGAAAGGGGTAAAAGAAAAAAAAGAGGAAAAAGTAATAGATAAGACTACTGTAAAATATTTATCCATGAAAATTATAATTTTTTATAATTGCATATTTGGTTTTTGATAAAAGCGTATTTTTTATACAATACTTTATTCTTTGGCACCTGAGCAATCCAAAATCAGTCCTTTTTTGCACTAAAGATATAAAGATACATTGTTTAACATTTACAGTTATGATATTTATAATCCTTTTATTGTTAAACAATGGCAGCTAACCAAGAGTAATGATTGATGCTTTAAAGACAACTATTTAATAAGTCTATTTATTTATATATAAAGACTTGTAGAGTTGTCATGTGAATTAAGAAGACTTTTGACAGATCTAGAAGTTCTATCCATGGATATTTTTAGTTTAATAAAATTGTACCCATTTCACTTATCGATGATTACACGTGTTAGAAAACCTGAATAAATTATTGTGATTTCTACAAATTCCCGCAATTCAATGCTAGAAAAAAAGTGAGAAATGAATTATCTTCAATGGTTAAGAAATTCTATGAGGAAGCTGTGATTTTCTTAAATGGTCGCAATGTCACAAATTACTCGGGAAGGGATGACACTTTGCCTTTTTCTGTATAATTGATAATTTAATGACAAAGCTTTAAACAGCAGAAGTCGGCATCGCGTTAATGGCAAACAGAAATATCAAAGGGAATAATTTCGTATTCTTAATGTGATAGCTAGGTGTTTAAATAAGTTAACAAGTTTAATTAAGGGTTCGATCATGATGTTTTCTCCAACAACAATCAAGTGAACTATTAAAGTTCAAACCTTGTAATATGGATAACATATAATATTATAAGCATTAAAGAGATATTAAACAATCAGATAAGTTATTAAATAATTTAATCACAATTAACTCAAAAATTATGACATGCCATGTCATTCATAATAAAGTTTATATGATAGGTAATTTTAATGCAAGGAAGATAATTCTTTGTTTCATATCTCAAAGATAGGTAAAATATAAGTAAAGCCCCAGGACAGATGAGTTCTGAAATTATAAGATAAGTATGAATGTAAAGCATAAAGATATATTTCAAATATCCAAGTAAAGTTAAATCATAACTGTTCATTGTAATTAATTTTAAATAAACTAGCGGAAAAAAGCATTATAAAATTTATTTTAATTTTTCTATATCTATTGTTTGTATTTATAAAATTCAAACAATCGATAATGGTAATGTTTTTGACAATATCGGATGGTAACCGTCCGGGTGCACGGACTTTTTCATGGTTAGTGAGCACCTGTTGTTTATTGAAGAATTTGTACGCAAGAGTTTTACGGGCCAATACTATTTGGAATAAGAAGTGTAAAGGATTTGTTTAAACTTTTTTGGTTAAGGAAATCACTTTAGTTTCAACAAAATGTACCCCTATGTCATGCCACTACTCAACGAAAACCAACGTTATCGTGCTGTTGGGATGCTGCAAGCTGGAATGGCACAAAATACTGTTGCAAGACATTTTGGAGTTCATCAGAACACCATCCAGTCATTATAGAGACGTTTTCAATAATCTGGCAACACTCAGGATCGACTGCGCACTGAGCGACCTCGTGTGACGTCACGTTAACAGGACAACCACATTAGACTTGTGCATCTGAGAAATCGTTTCCAGAAAGTTTGACTGCCTGTAGCATTCGACCAATTAGTCCAAGAACTGTGCGTAATCGTCTGTGCGAGCAAAACATCAGACCAAGACGTCCAGTGGTGCGCCCAGTACTGCTTTAACGTCATCGTATCGCCAGACTAGTGTGGTGCACACGACATCTGCGATTCAGAAATACAGGACTGGACCAATACTCTGTTCACTGATGAATCCAGATTTCATTTGGATAGCAGAGACGGCCGTTGAAGGGTGTATCGTTGCGTTGGGGAGCGTTACCAGGACGCTTGTGTTGTGCAACGTCGACAATTGGTGGAGGTAGCATTATGGTGTGGGGTGGAATATCAGCACGTGGAAGGACCCCTCTACAAATTGTCAATGGAGATCACACCAGCGTACGCTATCGAGATGAAATTATTCAGCGTCATGTGATACCCTTCATACAGAGACATCAAAATCACATCACTCTGCAGCAAGACAACGCAAAGCCACACGTTGCACGTGTAGTCAGGGACATGCTTGTTCAACAGAATGTTGATGTCTTGCCTTGACCAGCTGTTTCCCCCGATTTGTCGCCGATCGAGCACGTCTGGGATGAAATGGAAAGACGTTTACGCCGTTTACCAAATCAGCCAGTGACATTGGCTGATTTAGGCAAGGCTTTAATCAACATCTGGAACAACATCCCTCAAACAATTCTGAACACTTAAGTGGCATCAATGAGGCGTCGCTGTCAAGCATGCGTGTACGCAAATGGTGGTCATGGGCGTTATTAGTTTTGTTAATTCAATTTCAAATAACAGTGGCTTTCGAGTGTGCTGAAGTTGACGTTATTCGACGTTGACATTAATGTGTTATGTAATTGTTACAAATACATTTGTTAACATAACATTATTACAAAAAATAAAATTTGTTCATTGTAATTTTTATATGTTTTTTGCATATATTAAATAATGTACAGTTTCTTTTTTCAAACAAACAAAAAATTTTGTTATTATTCATTTCTACGGGACTCAAAATCGGTTCGCTATATCCGTTAATTCGTTATATCCGAATTCGTTATAACCGTAAAATTTTAAAAAGATTTCTTAAGAATTTTACCGGGGACTCATAAAAAAGCTATATACGAGAAATTGCTATATTCGTGTTCGTTTTAAACGAGTTTTACTGTAATTCCCTTCAACTTGGTAAGTCTATCTTACTTCCCAATGTAATTTTAAAAAATGCTAAATTAGAAACTATCCACAAATATTATCAATATAATAAACATAACAGTTTGAAAGAAATAATGTACTTACAATATGATAGGTTGTTTGCTTTAAAAGATTCTTGTTAAAAACTGACTGTCTTATGAATTAACTTGTTTACTCCTCTGGAGACGTTTTACATGTAGATATGAAAAAAACAAAGGGTAAAAAAAAGGGAAAATCATATAGGAAAATCTATTGGTTTAGATAAACACCTGACATGCATTAATCACGTGTCTTAAAATGACAATACAGGTGAAAAATGCATAAACGACATTTACATTATAAGCAACACCTGTGTTCCCCAATGGCATAGAAAGAAATCTGATATATATATGTATGTCAATGTGTGAGAATGATGTTGTATTTTTGCCGTTTGTACAAACATTATTATTCAGAAAGGCGACAAAATATTAAAATGGAAAACTGAACATTAATCAATTTGTATATTGTATTAGAAATTTAATGTTATTAATTAATAGTTATTTTGTACCAAATAAATCTTTATAAGAACTAAAACCAATAAAGACATGTCTTTATGTCATATTTTACAGCTTCTTCTTTAATCCATTAATAAAAAAATGAGAGATTCTTCGACATTAAAAAAAAATTATTTACGAGAGTTGGAAACATTTACTTAGCTGATAAACTGGGTTTTATTGCAAGCAAAAATAACAAGACATTTCAACTTCCAGACCAAGCAAGATGGATATGAATTCCCAGTGTATTCGACAGATTTTTGTCCTAGAAATGAAACAGAATGGAAGGAGAAGTCCAAAGTTTTAAACTGTACTGAGCAGAAAGGTTACACGTGTTTACCAAATGAAAACCTCACAGAACTATTAGAGTTCTGTTACACAGATCCTTGGATATTGATTGAAGAAGGTAGAATAGCAAGCTACATGTATGATGTATAATTTGATTTATAATTAAATAAGTTAAAAAGAATTTTATTATCTTTGAAAATTGTCGTAAGAAAAATTAATCAACTCAGCATATATAGGTTAACATATTGTAGATAAAGGTAATACATAAAGCACATTAATGTCATTGCAGGACTCTGTTTGTATCTGATAAAAAAGAATTCACTAGTCAATGGATACAGCTGCCACAATTTTCAATTTGGATGTCCTACATCTTCTTATATGAGCACGGAAATTTATGAACGTAAGTATTGTCATCTAAGTTGAATCATTATCTTTAAAAGATATAGTATCATAACTGTAGAGGTGTGTGCATACAAATTGAGTAACGCCATCGTACCGATGTACTTTATAAAAATTTGTTTGCACACTCCGTTGCAGTTATGAGCCTACATCTTTAAAAAAAATAATGATTTAATCGTCGTATTTACATTTATTTAACTTCTTGTCTTGTCGGCAAATGTGATATATAGCTTAAATATTCTAATTTACCCTAAAGGTAAGATAATATAAAGCGTTCGGCGTTGGTGACGTCATATTAAGATTCGTCATTTTAACCTTTCAACCTTTATCCTGAATGTGTTACAACATTATATCTGCAGTAGTTTTCCAAACACTTTTCTTGCAAAAAGTGTGTGGAATGTTAATATACGTTATAACATGTAATAATCCTACATTAAAAGTGTAAAGAGTAACCTCAAAATCTCTTGCAAGGTACACATAGGTACGATGGCGTCTAAACATATACATCATAGAAAGGTAAAAATCAATATGGTATGATAAGAATTGAAATTACAAAATATTGCGTGACTAAATTTCAGATAATAAATACATAAAAATATTTTTTATCTTTTATAATCAGTAAGAAGAAAGAGAAAGACGGGGTCTTGAAAGTTTGAATTTGTAATTGCCCTGGATTTCCTCGAATATGCTTCCAAAATTTATGAGTTTGAATTAGTTGTTACAATCTATGTTAATTCGGCTTTTTTGCAATTGTCTGATACTGTGTCTAAATTTTACTCAATCACGGCCTTCATAATTGTAGAAAGTTGACACAACGGTATAATTTATGTGAAATAAGACCCCAAGGAAAAATTTTAAAAATTACTACTGACCGGGAAAATCAAACAACTATATCAAAGTAGATAATTTTAATCATTAGATTTATTCGATTTTGTGATCCAAGGGAAAATCCACAAGTCGGACGGTATCCGTAATAAAAGTTTTATGAAAACCCCGAAAACTCTAAAAGTGCTGAATTAACAAACAAAGTGAACATTTGTATACCGATAACAAACACAGGCACCTGACGTTAGAAATATTTTTTTACAATAAGATTCCAAGAACTTTGACAATAGAAAGATTTGTCACGGTCGCCATTTTGATTTTTAAGACCGACTTACTTGACACGATTTTCTTTATTTGCGATTCATGCAAAATAAATAGGTAAAAATAAATTCGTTCGCCACTTACTACTTTTTTGTGTAAACTCGTGCATTACCTACACGAATTACGACACAACCGTTCCTTTCATTAAAAATCATACTCCGAAAATCGGAGACATAAAAAACAGAGATTGTCAACTCCGTCATTAGCGTGTAAATTTACTGGACCAACCTTACTTTGAGACCTACAAGTGCATCAGCAATATTGTATAAGTCATTGAATTTGAACCTGATAGTGAACATGAACCTGTAAATATTTTAAGCATGTTTTATTTATGAAATATTTACAAAAACTCTTAATTTAGTTTTTAAATTACTTTTTTAAAACTTATTGACCTTTTACAAAGTAATGGTAATGCATTACTTTACTCATGTAATGGTAATGTAATGCATTACTTCAAGAAAATTAAGTAATGGTAATGGTAATTTAATGCCCTAATTCATGAAGTAATGGTTATGTAATGCATTATTTTACAATGTAATTCACCCCAAGCCTGATTCCAACTAAGCCGGAAAACATGAACATTGACATTTAACTTGGTTCTTCAATCGATAAGATTGTATATTTTATATGATGTTTAAGTCTTCCAAAATGTATAATCTATTATAGATTTTGCTTACAATGCATTGTTTAAAATTTACATTCAGTTAAATCAACTAAAGAGCCAACGAACGAGAGGGCAAATTTAGACTTGTTTTATTTTCTTTGTACAAAATTCCTTTAGAGACGAACAGCAGTCATACCGCAAGTAGACTGGAAGCCTATGAAAAACATATTTAATTTGTAAAACATCTGTGTATAACCCGTCCCAATTTTAACTTCGGCTTGCGCATGAAGTTTGGTAGTATTATGGTGAAAGATTGTCAAAATAATATTCACAACTTTTCAAAAATGGCACATTGCGTTTCTATTGATTAATGAGCTCGTACACCAACTGAATCGTCAACGGCCTGTGCATTCAGTTATTCAGTTATTCACTCATTCCACATTTGAACCCGAGCTGGAACATTTTGATCAATAAAACTATTTGTTTATTTTTTAAATAGAATTGTGTTTATACACAGAGGACTTAAAAAGATTTAATGCGTGTTTTTATAATACATATTTACTGAAATGCATGACAACTTTCTGCACTATTTTCTTACGCGTAGACTCAATTCATGTGTTCTACGTGTGCCTTCCGGTTTGAGACTTCGGCTGACAGTAAACCAATAGACGGTGTCACGTGACCCCGTCTAAAAATTACACAACTCACGTGAGCAGGTTATCTAATTTTTCCTGCAGTGATCGCTACCTTCATAATTCGACTGAATAACCAAAGAAGTCATTTTAATGTTGATATCTTCAAACAGCTAAATCGTCTCCTATGGGAATTTGAGTCTGACATCATCATTATTTTTTCGTGCAGTATGTAATTTTCTTAGATTGCCGTATGTTTCGACCAGTCAATAAACAAATGGTGTATGTTTTAGGAAAATTGTATTTTTATTTATTTTCTATAGACCCAAGTTGTACACTTATTGATAGTGGGTGTTTTCAAGCCGATCAAACTTGTAAAAGGTATGCATCTGAGAATTTATTTTATTTATAATATGTTGAGAATATAAAAAGGAATACATATGCTAGCAGCACAAATCATTTTTCTTCATGATAAAGGCTAGGGAATTTGCATATCGTTGATATATATAAATTTACAACAATTGGTTCTGATGTATTTCATTCAATTCCAAGTCTTAGGCCCCCAGAACATAATATGTAGACAGAAATTCAAAGATAACTTCTTTAATAACTTTTTCATTTTACTTTGGGTTGTTTGATTATCGATATCCTTTGATTATCAAACCTCCTACTTTTTATCCTCTGAAATATTAGCTAAATGCGTCTTTAAATTTCAAGTCACCTTTTTAATTTTTTTGTTTTATTTAAAAACAAAAACAGATCAACAGATGTACAAACAAATAATGAAAAGAATAACTGGATCCTAGTTGCAACACTTTTGGGATCATTGTTCATCCTATGTGTGATTATCATGCTGTCTATCTACTTCAGAAAAAGTAAGAGTGTGTATTGTATTGAATACTGCTACAGAAATAAAATATTTTTGCTGAGATGTGATAAATTTAATAATTAATTTCTGATAGAAATTCCATGCTGCAAAAGAAATATTGATGAAGAAAACCACGAACAGGAAGAAAATTTACAATTTATTCAGCCCAATAAAACGAAACTAAAAGAAGGTAGGTATATAAAAGTGACATATAGTGTGACTTAACTGATAGTCACACTTTCCGCCTAAATACCCGCTATATACCCCTTCTTCCTTCAACGGGAAGATTAATTATTCCTTATACAGCCCGTCCTTTTTAAAAATCTCGCTATAGGGGAAGTTATATGACACCGGGGAGCGGCCCTTAGGTGGCATGGACAGTGTTTCGATACAATTCACCATAGCCAGGGGATGTGTGTCTTCGGAACTCCGTAACTAGAATTTCCTCAGTTCCCATTCAGCACAAATTCCTTTATTTTACTCATTATAAGGCCAATCACTGATTTGAAAAATAACCCTTCAGAAAGAGCAATTTTTCCTACATTGTGTTTTTGGTGCCATTTTTCAAAATTTTGCAGCTCTTTAGATCTCTCTCAGCTAATTCCCTGCAAAGGGTTGACCTTCCGTACCATGTTCATGTTGCACCATCACCTGTCCGAAACTTACCAGTGTATAGTTTACTATGTCCCATCCACCCACTTTTCGTGTTATTTTAGCTCCCGTCTGTAACCTGCAATTTCATTGGTAAAGTCAATACATGTTGTTTCAGTTGTTTGACGTCAGCTGACGTCGTAAAATTATGAAATGGTAAATTTATGCAAAGTAATTTTTTTTCTTTTTTTTTGGTTGGCATACTTATTTTCAATCGGTAGTCATTTAATAGAACATACGTCATCCTACAAATAACACAGGTTTTTTTGGCAGTAAACTGATTTGTCCACGAGCTTTTCTAACAACCATTGTATAATTGATCTTAATATTTCTTTCACTCGGCGTGTGCATTTGATTTAATTATTCAAATGATTATTGCGCCTAAAATAGTATCCGTATGTGACATTGATAATACATTAACATATGTATAAATTTCATCAATCCTTCCAAACCCAACTTAAAGTTAAATAAAGAGCTAAATTAAACTATGCATCTATCTACTTGAGGACTTTCATCAATTATGAAGAAAGGATTGAATTTTTAATTGAATATAATATTTCAAAATTAGATATTTTGAAAGTGTGTTTGTTGTCATTAACAGATCAGTTATGGCTACTTATATAATTTAATTCTTTGTTGCATGTTCGGTATATGTGTTTCTTTCTGCACTTTCTACATTTGATAATTAGAAACATAACAATATAGGTGTAAAAAGTGTTCTTAAAACAATTAGAATCAACTTCTTACCTGTGATTAAACCTGTATTAAGTTAAACTCAGACTCTTTTGATTGTCGTGTATCTTGTTGGGGTGGTAAATTATGACTGGTACGAAATATTATATATATATATATATATATATATATATATATATATATATATATATATATATATATATATATATATATATATATATCGTCAGGTGACGATATTTAGGCAACATGTATGCATCAATAAATTTAAATAATGCCCTCTATCAGGTCAGAAAAAAAATTATTTCAATGGAACTCTATAATATCAATATTAGCATAATATCGTCATAATGTTTTTTGAACACTAAGAATTTTAACTTTACTGGTTTACTAGCTTTTTCACTGTTATCAGTTATTAATATTTTATCAGAAAACATCGCAACGAACACATTAAAAGCAACGTTGGATGATAGACCTTTGAAAGTCGCTAGAATCAGAGAAATTTCCCGAGCTGCAGTACAGCAGTCACCAAGATCAACACCTTTTTATGTAAAGACTTGTCTCAGATCCTTGTTTATTATCATTAACAAATTGTCAATGAAACACACTTTAAGTAAAAAAAAAATGTAACTATGCCTAAGGCAGCAGAAAGGAAATATAGTTTTGTGTATCAAATAAAGGTAATTGATTCTCTCTTAAAACTGCATGCTATTTATTTAATTTTGGCTTTTTCATTCTTAATAAATTAAAAATGTACACAATAAAAGTAAATCTGTTGAACAATGACTTGAAAATTGCAATAATACGTTTCAGTGAAGTTATTTTCGTTGACATTTTTAATTGAGAGTGTAAGTTTATAGATTCTGTGTCTATGTTTTTATATGCGCAGGAAGAATTTCAAGATATTGGATTTAGATCAAATGCACTTGCAGTCGCAGCGTTCGATTTTGGACATACCTATTCAGGATATGCTTTTTCGTGGAGATCCAAATGGAATGATGTCTTAGTAAATTTACCACAAAATAAAGGATATATGCAAATAAAAGCTCCACCAACTTTGCTCTTGAATCCAGATCAATCTTTTTGCGCTTTTGGATATGATGCAGAAAATATTTTCTCTGATATGGAATTAAGAGATTCAAAATCAGATGATGAAACAGCTAACTTTAATAAACAAAACTGCAGTAACTATTATTACTTTAAAAAACTTACAAAGTTTCTTCATAATGAAAATGTAAGTCAACTCATTATGACATTTCAAAGTGTAAATATACATGTTTAATGCTGCAAAACTTTCAAATTCCAAGATGTTTAATATTGTTTTACAAAAGAAACCTCCCAACAGAAAAATATACTAAAATACAATTTTTTTTAATATTTCACAGAAGCTTGATCGAGACTCGATTGTTGAAGATTTTTCTGGAAAAACGATGAAAGCATTGAAGATATTTTCCATTTTGATCGGGTATTTGAAAGACTCATTTTTGAAAACAATCAACAAAAGATTGTATCAATTTGACCTTTCTGAAAGCGATATCGACTTTGTGCTTGTAGTACCGGCACGTTGTGGTGATGGTGCCAAAATGTTCATGCGCGAAGCAGCGATAATAGTAAGATGAAGGTTCATAAAATGTATTCTGGATTTGCTGAAGCAGTGGCATAAGTTAACCCGAGCAATTTGCTTACGTTTAAATCATGTTTTATCCTATGTTGAAAATATGATATTCAACATTCGTTTTTTTTTTTCAAATAATGGAAAAGAAAATGTTTTACTTTCTTTGTAGGCAGGAATTAGCGTTAATCAACTAACTCTTGCTTTTGAGGAAGAAGTAGTGGTATTCTATTGTCAGCATATGCATTTAGAAAAACAGCACTTATTTCCAATGCAACAAAAAGAATGTGTTGTTGTTGATATTGGAGGTAAATTTCAAATGTACATGTGTATTTCATTAAATCTAGAAAATCATAGTCCTTGCATAAATTCTTAGCTCATCTGGAACGGTAGGCAGTGTCCATTTGTATGCATTATTGTCAATTTATTACATTTCAAAATCTGATTAAATTTTTACTAAAACATCTTTGATAAATCGAGTAATTTAACAATTAAATTTTTACTAAAACATCTTTGATAAATCGAGTAATTTAACAATTAAATAAAAACAAATTATATTCAGGTGGTTTATGGTACATATAGTTGTGTTTTAAAAAAACCTTTTTTAAAAGAACTTAACAGATTATAGACGAGCATTCAATTATGTCAGACTGTATTTAGTTTAAATCATTACTCTATGAAGAGATCATTGATAATAAAACAAAATATGTAAGAATATAATGCAATGCACTGGTACAAAGAAATTCTCAATTTTTTTTAAAAATAAGCTATTTTAAAGTTTAAAGTAAAATGTTTTGTTAATTGCATTTGGGGAGAGGTGTACACTTGTATACACAAATGTACACCGTAGTTCGAATAAGTGCATGTTCAATTTCAATTGTATCACTTTTTTGTCTATTAGGAGTCAGAGTTGACATTGCAGTCCATATCAAACAAGATAAAAATGCAACCGTTAAAGAGATCGTTCCTGCTAATGGCGGACAGTGTGGTGAAGTGTCTGTGAATGATGAGTTTGAAAAGTTCATGGAAACAATTGGAGGCAAAGGCGTTATGAAGTTATTTGCAGAAGTCCACTTGGAAGATTATTTGTCCATGTTAAGAAGTTTTGAAACAAAAAAATATGATAATTTGGAATCCGAATCCTTTGTTAGAATAAATGTTCCAGGTACACTTGATGAACTCATCAAACAACAGTTTTCAGAGGGTATACCAGAGGCTTTGCAAAGAACAATTTATAGAGACAGTGTTACTTACAAGCGCAATATGTTGTATATTCCATATTTCGTATATAAGACTTTTTTTCAGAAAGCAATTAACAAAATTACGAAATTCATGGAAGAAATTCTTACAAAGACGGATACCGAAAACATTATCATATTTGGTAGATTTGCAGACTGTCAAATAATTCAACAGTCACTTCTAGAAAGATTTAAAACCTACAGAGTTGTTATACCACCCGATGCAGGTTTTGCTGTTTTAAGAGGCGCTGTATATTTTGGTCATATTGAAAATAAAACGTCCATACGCGTCGCACGCTATTCTTTCGGAGTTGGACTCAAAGGACAATGCAGCTCAAGGGAAAAAAAAGACGATGAACAGATCGATATTGAATCATTGCCACTCGGCCAAAACGATATTCATCTTTTGGTAAGACGTGGGAACGAAATTGAGCTTGCCAATTGGCTTTGAATACCACGTTTTCTATTTATTGAAAACAAAGCTACGAAAATTAGAGTGTGAACCAAGACCAAGAAGATCTTGCGTGTACTTACAAGAGAGATTTTAAATTACTTGGAAAAATGCTAGTACAGTTACCCTCTCAAACAAATAATGTTAGAATAAAGGAAGGGATTGTTTTCAGTGACACAGAAATATACTTCAGAGTTACACTTGACTCTGTTCAGATTTTTGAAAACTCGTATGACATATTTGACAAAAGATTCTTTTTAAAATCTTTAAAATTTAATTGAAATTGTCATGGTTAAACAATCTTCCAAATATTTATAGAAGCTATTATTGTTGTAGATAAGAGCTACTTGCTTATCAATAGTAATAAAAAAAACTTCTCAAGTCGACCCCTAAGCAACGCCATTAGATTTACCCCACGATGTAACAACTATGCATTATGATATAATATTGACTTGTGTTAAAACTATTAACCTACATTAATGTTTGGGGGGGGGGGGGGTGCATTGTCTTTTTAAATCGTTTCTTGAAATGTATAATGAAATCTAACATTTAGAATAAACATAAACGAGTTTGAAATATTTGGAATTGTATTACAATGCATTAATGTTTTAAACTTTTCTATAAACTGTGGTAAAATATTGTAAAGTTGGTACAGATTAACAATACATAACATAGGACCTTTAAAAAGGTTTTCTTCATGCTTCGGAGGAAAAATGAAGAGAAAACGATTATTATGTATCCATATTTTGCCTTTCCCCCAAAAAATATAATTTCAAACTCGACTGTTTCTGAATTCTGGATAGACAACATTACATTTTAAAAATTATAAACCAGACAAGATTGTCAAACAATAAATATGTAATAGAAAAAATATTTTGTGTTAGCAGTTTTTATCATTATTATGTTGATAAATCAAATTAATTTTACGGTTTTTTAACATTTATAATAAACAAAAAAAGTATCGCAATTTTTCTTGTATCGATTTCATTTGTTCTATAAGTATAAGCAAGTGCCATTGTTTAAAAAATATCAAAATGTGTGTATAATTAAAATATCTAATAACTTCTAGATATAACAACACGCTTAAAAAACACTATGCAATGGTTAAAGACAAGTACAAAGAATGTGTTTAACTATCTAATGAATGACATATAGAAATTGATAAGGTTAAGGCAACACAAAAATAACATAACATCCTTATTATTATCATTATTTAAAGAATATCTCATGTACCTCTTATCTACAATCCAAAGACAACATTAGCTCTTTATATTTTATATCATGTTTTATATTTTACTTAAAGAAATATATCTAAACCAAGCAAAAGACCTTCGTTACTGTTGATTGTGAAATTTTATGTTATGAAAAATGAAAAGTATTGGTATAAAATATATCAAATGGCTTATATTATATATTAATTAAATAGAAAACAGTGTGTGCAATTAGATTATGTTATATCAGATCCTTGTTTTATAAATTGCAGGGTACCGCAATGCAGAAATCTAGGTACTCAGCTCTATGTAACACTTATATGATACCTCTTTTCTATATGGATATACAACTTTACACATTTAACAGTATTTTATGAAAACTGTCCCTTACCTGGACTGTCTTAGAATTATTGAATGACTAGGTTCTGTATTAGGATAACTTTTAACCTGACAATCCTTCAGAATAAGCATCATGTTTTATCATCATGGTCAATTGGTGATAACTGAAAATCCTAATAATGTGTCAATTTAAATATTCAATTAACATTTATTATCGCTTTATTGATATAAATCTAAATATATAAATTCTAGTTTTATATAATTATTATTTATTCATATTTGAGAATCTTTTTAGAAAAAATCATATAATGATTCTATAAGTTTAAGGCTAGCTGGATAGAAATATAAACACATAAAATATAATTCTATCATGAAATAATAAATACCGTTTGTAATATAAATGAAAAACACCTATTTTTATATTTTTCAAAATACTCTCTGGAGAACGTTGATTGCAATATATATCTCATAGCGTGAATGACAATGACTGTATTGATGGTCAGTCATATTGGATACCCTTAAATCACAGCAAAACTTTCTTTCCTACTTCTCAGGAATATATACTCAATTTTAATATATTCAAAAGCGTTTCTTGTTCTTCGAAATAGTATCTAAACATTGTTAAAAATAGATTTACTTATGTCACCTGACTATCTTTCAAAACTTTGCTAATTATCAAATTTGTAGATAATTAGGATACACTGAGTAATAAAAAAGATGTATAAAATGTTTCATACATGTATGAACATTATCTATAATATAATTAATATGTTCTCGCCATCCGATGTCTACATATTTTGACACCTTGACTTTTGTATTAAATGTATAATGCATACACGATATCAAACAGTTTTTCTTTCTGTTAAAATAACCAATAGAATTGCGGCTTTCTAAACCTTTACCGATTTATTTTCATTAACCTAAATCGTGCAATCCCAAAGTCTGCAATTTATCTATATTTGACCATGTACACATATCAGATACACCATTGATTCAGGAGATTATTTAAGGGAAGAAGAGAGAGATAATTTTCTCTTTTCCCCCCTTATTTTAAGCTTTTATTTAAGAGTAAGCTGAAGGGTGTGATTGGAAGCTAACATTTTTGTGGAACTCCGTATCACCAGTACATGTATGCATTTTCAGTATTCTATCTTTTTTTAAATATCAGAGTCTTCACAAATGTTTAGAGTAAAAATTGATATCTTGCCGAAAGAATCCCCAAACAGAAGTTAAATGCATATTGAAGTATTTTTACATGTAAAATGTTTCAGTACTAAACACACTTCACCCATGAATTCTTAGATTGTAATCTGCAAGTACATTGTAACGGTAAGACCATGGACCATCGGAAATGTGCACAGCATGACTTGCAATGTACGCTGTGTGGAACGTCCGGTGTAAGGACGAAAAGTGACCCCGTTGAATATCGACCCGTGGGTCAAATTTCTACGAAGAAAACTGACCCAGGGTCAGTATTCTATGACAAGTAAGGTCCTTTTTCTACAGTAGAAAACCATTCCAGACCTGTAGATCTACGACCCCTTACACGTTGAAAACTGACCTCCATAAACTTTGACCTCACTTATTAACGACATAGACATTATATAGATAAAGGCGATACGTGCATGTAGCATTCATGTTTGGTGAGTGTCCGAAGCGCGGGGGGGGGGGGGGGGGGGAGCGAATAATATATGAAATATTAGACAGTATTAATTATGCTCCCCCGTTTTACCCTTCTATATATACAAGTATAGCATCCGTTTGGACAAAGCGATGTCCTTGTTTATCTTGAAGTACTTGCAAGATTGACTTGTGGATCTCCTTCGCTGAGCCTTTTAAGTTTGTGCCCCCCTTCCCCCTCCTGAAGTATATGCATTATAATGTGCTCGCATTCGCTCCCTGATGTGAAAATTCGACAATTAAAGCGGATTTTTTAGTATATGTTTTGTTTATCTACACTGAATACTTGACAACCAAACAAAACACAGTCCCATCAACAGATTTAACATACAGGTACACATAAGACAGCGGCTAGCGTAAACATTCGGAGAGCGGGGATGATTTAGAAATTAGGATATTTTTTCTACAATTGTTATCTGCTTTTAAAAAGTGGGTATGGGGTCCTTATAAATTCAATTTTCACTGGCAGTATATGACGTCCGAGGTGACGCTATTTCTATAATTTAATCAAAATTAATCAAAAAGTGACATTTTTCTTATCTTTTTTGAATGGGAAATATGGAGCGCATGCTTGAACAAGGAAACATATTGGCACTTATTAGCCTTGGCTAAATATATCTGTGATTTAAATATTTTGTTTGTTCAAGCATGCGCTCTATGTTTTTACACAGAGAAACTGCTTGAAAACAAACTATTTTATGCTAAAAATGCAAAAATGGCGGAAAAGGTTGTCTTTACGATGTCATATTTCTAAATTGTTGACATGACAGGTATATCTGTATAAAGAAAACAGTTAAGGAATTACAGTAAAATGATGATGTTCATTTTAGGGGCCAATTTTAGGCTTCGACCAATGTTTCGACCTCAGTTTCCCTGAAATTTCGTAACAAATATATTATTTCTACTGTTTAATCATTAATGCATCCACATATCACAAACAAATCAACACTAACCCGCTTTCAAATAGTTTCTCAACTTATACATCCCGGGTTTAAATTATGAGGTCGCTTGCTACAGGTGGTTTAAAAGTAGAAAATTTAGAGTCGAAAAAAACCGAGAAGTATTGTATTGATTGTAGACTTTAGATTAAAGGTATTTTTATTATAATTCAAAGAGGTATAAAGAATGGTTTTACAATTTAAGACAAATCAACAAAATATGTAGATTAAATAGATAAATAATTGTGTCATATAAAACAATGAAGCCCTTTTATTTTAATCTTTCTTGTATACTACATTAATTAATGTCTAAAAACAGACGTAGAGGAAAATTTGTCACTATAAGAGATGATTAAAAAAGGAAGACATACCACTTTGTAATTTTGTGACTCAGTATTTGTTTGTACGTTGTAAAATTAAGTTGATTCAGTAACGTTTTCGACATTATTTTCATACATAGGTTAACAATTTTATCCGAAACACAAACATTTAGTCTGCGCTGACCTAGATAAACAATGTGACACACAAAATTTTAAGTCGGGATGTAGAAGTTGCGAAAATGATTCGCCATGGGTTAGTGTTGATTTTTGGTGATATATGGATGCATTAATGTTTAAAATGTAGAAATAGTAGGTCTGTTACGAAAATTCAGGGACACGAGTCGAAACATGGGTTGAGATGTAAACCGTATTTGGTTCAGATTTTTACACGTTTTCCAGAATCCAAATATGAGGGCATGCGAAGAGAACTGGATTCAGGTTATGCCTGTCCACTTCTCGAAATAGAATACCTTATTCCTAATCATGATCCTAATAAGGATTTTGTTGACTTGAGCTAAACCATCGGGTCAGTGTTCGCAATCGATATCGGGTTTGGCATCCTTTTTCATCAAATTCTTTCATGATGACGAATTATCAGATTAAATTTCATCCAAACCCTCTCATCCTATATGAATTGTGTCATGATGGAGTCAAGTTGAACGATTGCCATGTTCATGTAACTTAATTGTCTTGTAAGTTCAAGCTTGATTATTTTACAGCAAAATAACGAATTTTTGTTGTTATTGTGCATATGGCTACTATTTGAAATTATTTATTTAAATTCATGTTTGAATGGCTATAAACAAATTTAATCATCGCCATCAATTATTCAATTATTTTCATTACTTGAACATTAATCGAAATAGATCAGGTACTACTATCTCCTTATTTTATGTTCCTGTCAACAATTCGTGATGGACTTGCTATTTCCAACTACCAGGATTCCTGTTTCTCCATGGGGTTCACCTTTTGTGCTGTATCAACACACGACTTGCTATTACTAACTACCACGAGAATCATTCTTTTCATGGGACTCAATTCACACTGGAACAGTGTGAACACTTGACTTACTACCGCCAACTATCAGGTCTATAATTCCCATCGTGTACTTACTTTTGTGCTCAGTGCGTACACACATCTACCACGATACCCATTTTCGTCATGTTTTATTTCACATTTACTTCTTCTTGTGCTCCATCTGTGATTACCATTCAAATTGGTTTTTTAAACTCTAGAAAATTGTTTGTTTTTCGGAATTTGCAACATGGCAAGATTTCTTAGGTCTTTGGTGTAGGCAACTGTGCGCAAGGTCTACCTAGCCATAGCTATTAAGCAAGGCGCTGTTATCTACTATTTGATTCATTCATTATTTAATGACTCAACTCATCAATTGACAATGATGATTGATATATAGATTGATTGATTATGGATTGAGTGATTCATAGCTAATGGAGTTGATCTATATTGATTGATCAAACAATTTAACTGATTGATTATTTATGGATTGATTGATTGAACAATCCTGTTGCTGATGTGATTGACTCGTATGTATTGATTGAACTATTGATTGTTGATTTGATGATTGGTTGAGTGATTGATTTATTGGATGGCAGGTCGGTTGTTAAAATGCATGTCCAATGTCAATAAATAAGCCAGACTTTGTCAGTGAGTAAAGATCTAGTTTATACTGATTACTATGATAGAAACGATATAATCAAAGAAAACTGCATAGAAGAATTGATCAAACTATGGAGATGGAAATCTCTCAAAGTTGTCAGTACCTTATCTTCGGACCTTTTGGCTACCTTGATTCGCGACAATAAGAAAACATCACAAACTTTGCATTATTTAGACTCCAACGAGAAACAAATAATCTAATTTGTTGACGAAGGCCAACATCTATCTGCAACTTCTAATCTTGGTCCCATCTAAGAAAATATGATTTTGAACATCTGTGTAATAGATATCGAAGCTGTGCAGTAATGGTAGTTAATCATGCCGGTAAACTTGGACTTAAATACAACGGTTCTGATTCCGATTCAACTTTTAAGAAATCATTTGATCTACATGTAGTCTCAATCACTTAAACCAAAGCCAGAATCTAATAGCAGACTCTATCAGCCACCGAATACATATTGTTGATCGATACAGACAGTATATCCATTGCATCAATAAATGCGATTTTTATTCATTATGTGTTATTTGATCAACATTATTGCTACATGTACATTATTTAGATACTAAAATTTGTCAAAGAAAATTTCAAATCTGACTTAAAATTAAAAAAAAATACGTAAGCGGCCAAATTAAAAGACATCAAAGATGTGTGAACTGTTTTACTTCAAATGAATCATAGAGACAGCCAGAGTGGAATCGGATTTAACGACAATAATGATATTGTGTGTTTTTATACTGAATGGGATCTTTGCTTTAAAACACTTTCCTCCAGATTTGCTTTCATGCATATACGAATAAACTTGATTACAAAAAAGAGGTTTTTAATGAATTTGAAGTTATTCCTTGATGAATCGGGATTTTTTATATTAATTTTATATAAAGTCAATATAATGGTAAAGCCCTCCTTCAACACAGAGTCTTGTTTCATGATATATGAAACAGATGACTTAAGCTTTTACATGATGGTGACATGTTGTTATCATATAGGCGTATCGAATGTCAAGGATGAGTAGAATGTGTGCAACTGCCACGTATGGTTTTTTCTGGTAATAGTAAGAAACACTTACAAATATATATTAATGTTGAATTTTAGTTTTCATCACATACGGTTTTAAGTTATTTTATTATATATTACAATCAAGTACATCGCAAATTGAATTTCACAAGAATTGTTGATGTATCATTTGGAATATTTGCTCTCTTTTTTTCAAAACCTCCCATATACTTTTGTCACTGTTTACTAAGTTTTTAATTTGATCCTAAAGTAAAGTTGTCTAGGCTTAGCAAATGCAAAAGAAATAATATGTTGGTTACTATTGTTCATAAAATATCAAACGATAATGACTTTAAAAAGTATTTTGAAGATTAATGAAATTGATAAACATTTAACAATGTATTAACAGTTTTAAGTTGGCAGGAACCTGTTGATAAAATCAATTTAATTAAAATCGTTCTTCTCTCCCAAGAAACAAAATTTACAAGAGGTCCATGTGCCACATTGCTGAAACGAACAACAGTTCTTGTATCTGTTTCAAATTTTTGAATATGATACTCTTCTTCAATGTTGTAAAACTAAAACATTTTCATAAATATTTCAAAATTTGACAATACATAAATCACAATATCTAAAAAGAAGCCAATTTTTTGGACATCGTATCTTAGATCTAAGATGCATTAAATGACCAATCTTATTATCCTAGGCCTGAACATATCAAAGATAACAAAGTTAAAAATGAACTTTAAATAATTATAGTGTAATTTAAGTGAAAGGTAACGGTGACCTGTATATGAGGATATTGGGATGCTTACATAGAAATATCACTAAACATGTTTTTTCAGGAGAGGTTTTCAAAAGATTTTTCCTCCATATTTCTATGTTGAACCTTGAAGCCCTGTTGCGATCCAAGTATTAGTTCATTGTCACGATTTAGTTCGGGGTCACGATTTTAACAATTTACAATATACACTATCTTGGGATTCCTGCATAGTAATTACACAAATTGTAGCATTGTAGTTCTTGAGAATATGCTTTTTAAACATTTTCACTATTTAGTTCTATTTAAAAATTTTAAACCCCTTTTTGGGGCTTAAGTATTTGTCCGTGGGTCATGGTTTAAACAATTTAGAATCTTCTCTATACATAAAAGCTTTGATGTAAATATTAATTTTTTCTTATGCGGAGGTTCTTGAAAAGAAGTTTTTTTTAAGGCGCACATCATATTTTTCCTGTTTTGTGGTTATCTCTCTTTTGAAAACGGTTTTGTCCTTTATTTTAACAATAAGAATTGTAATTCCCACACAAAAGCTTTGTACCAATTTTGGGAATCTTAGACCAATGGTTCTAGAGAAGATGTCAAAGATGTAAAATGTAAGACAGACAGACATGCGGACGGACGGGCGAAGGAATCTTCAGCTTAGGTGAGCTACATCTAATAAAAGACTGAGTCGAAAAAAATTCTTATTTTTATTGTTCTTTTACAACAATAGTAACCATTTTTCAACAAATTCTAAAAAATATAGAACCTTTTTCAGATTTTACCCTTAACATATTCTACATGTTTGCAAGATCATGGAAGTGCACAGGATGTCTTACGATGTTACTTGTGTGAGACTCCTGTTCCCCAATATTACTGCGACACCTGTCACATCAACCTTTGTAAGACGTGTGCAGGAGAACATCTGCTGGATGAATCTAAAGAACATAAAGTTGTACCAATCAGGCAAAAAGGTTATGGTCCTGACTACCCTAATTGTTTAAAACATACGAAAAAACAATGTGAGCTCCACTGTGAACAATGTGACCTTCCAATTTGCACTTGATGTGTTTCCTCTGATGTTAATCTAGGACATAAAGCAATCGACATCATGAAAATCTTTGACACGAAGAAAGAAATTGTAAAAAATGATTTAAAGGAACATAAAATCTCTCTTTTTCCGAACTATCGTGAAAGTCTAGCAGTTTTCAACGTACAGAAATCTGAACTTGATAAACATTTCGAAAGTTTGAGGACTGCTGTCTGTGAAAGGGGGAAAGAGTGGCACAGAGAAATTGATGCGATAATAAGCAAGAGAAAAACTGAAATTGACCAAATGCAAATCATGTACCTGACTTCTGTAAACAAACAGCTAAATTCATTCAAGCAAAACCTAGAGTTTGCTGTACAGAGCGTTCGTAATCTGAAGAAGTTGCTGGACTCTTATGATGTTTACGCTGTTCCGGCATACAAAACCAAAAATGAAAGTTTTCGAAAATTACCTCCTTGGCTCCATGCTAACTTCCCTTTTTTTCTTCAAATAGAATAAGCACAGAATACCTTCAGCAACAGTTTGGTATATTGTCAGCATTTTCTATTGAAAGTCAAGAATAGGATCTCAAAATGGAGAGTACCGGAGCTGCATCACCTTCTCCAGATATTTGTCGAAATCTTCTTCTTAATCAACCAAAGATCTTCACAACTATCAATACAGACTTTGAACACATGCTCAGTGTAATATGTTCAACTGATGAACAAAGATTGACCCGTGGTGATAGCAATATTATTAAACTCTACAATCTTCAAGGAGAACTACTGGAATCAATGCGAACAAAATCAGATAATGATCCACGAGATATTACAGTGTCAAAGTGTGGGCATCTAGTCTATTCTGATTTTGATGAAAGAAATGTGAACATAGTGATGAATAAAGAAATATCAGAAGTGATGAAATTACGAACATGGAGATCACTCCGTGTAAATAGTACATTTTCTGGCGATCTTCTGGTTACTGTGGTCGGGGATAAGAAAAAACGGACAAAGGTCGTCCGTTGTGCATATTCAATAGAGAATTTTCTATTTGATAGCAAAGCTCTACCTTTATATTTTTCACCCCCACGTAGGTCAATTAATTACGCAACTGAAAACAAGAATCTAGATGTCTGTGTGGTCGATGGGACAACCAGTGCAGTAGTAGTAGTAAATCAGGCCGGTAAATTACAGTTCAAATACACTGGTCCTCCCTCGTCTACAAAATAACTGTTTTACCCGATAGGTGTCTGTACAGACAGCCAGAGTCGAATCCTGATTGTAGAAAATGCCTTCGACTGTATCCACATTCTAGACCAGAACGGACAATTTCTCCAATACATAGACAATTGTGTTTTACGGCCATACGGTCTATGAGTGGACACTAAAGACAACCTCTTTGTCACCGAATGTACCATAGGTAAAGTAAAAAAAAAATCAATATAAAAAAATAATGGAGCTTGCTGAATATATTTATTAGAACCGGTGTTTGCACACCCCACGGAATTGAAATTCAAATTGTGATTTACATGAGCCATACGGTCTATGTGTGGACACTAGAGACAACCTCTTTGTAACCGAATGTACCATAGGTAAAGTAAAAAAAAATTCAATATAAAAAAATAATGGAGCTTGCTGAATATATTTATTAGAACCGGTGTTTGCACACCCCACGGAATTGAAAATCAAATAATTATACAAAGTGTCACGTCCTTTAATTCTAAGTGAGAAAAGCTGATTTGCATTCATGCTCTATAAATAAAAAATATTAATGTCATAGATATGAGCTATCTGAACTACGTCAGTTTTACGAATAAAATCAAGTAAGCATTAATTAAATAAGTTTAAATTTGCTTTGTATGTGTTCCGATGGGTTGATTTGTTTTTTGTTAAATGCTACTCAACTATATATTCCCCATCTTTGCACATGGCGTATTATTCTCTCTCTCTTAAATTCCCTTTTAGCAGGCCACATTTTTCAGTTAAATATAAATTTCAACCTAAAACATGAATCTCTTTTAACAGAAGAGTGTACATATAAATTATGGTATAACACTGTAAACAGTATTGCTCATCAGAAATTTTAAAGGAATCTCCGAAAGTCTGTGAATACAAATGATCAGTATTTAATCGTTGTTTTATTTTGTTAATCTTATCGAATATGTAGATGCTAAAGTAGTCGTGAGTAAAAAGAAAATGAATATATCATTTTTTAAAAGAAACATTATTTAAAGGCGTTTTTAGAGATTTGAGCAGAAAATATATTTTTTATTTAAAAACAATGTTTTACAAAAATATTTCTAATAATCAGCTAATCTGTGCATGAGCTGTCAAGTAAAATAGAAATATCGGGCAGTTTTTAATTTCCTGTGCATTGAATGCTTGTTGAAATAAGCGGTATGCGTGTTGTGTGCGTTATAAATGAATCTGTGAATACTAGTATTGTAAAAGATTGACCATCAAAGGCCTGTACATCTCTTTTTACCAAAAGTTTACAATTTTTAACATAGCTAAAGAAATCATATATAAAAGTTTAACGAAAATCTGGTGTTTAATATGTTGATATATTTACATCTACGGGGTATGATTCCCTCTATTTTATAACGGAACATTTATTGCTAATTCATAACTCTATAGAAAAAGCCAGACTGAAATTGACACGCCCCGTTTATCGATTGGTCAAATCTACAGCGACCTAAGAAAGATGCACGAAATAATCATGTGGATGTCAGAATCTCAGTCTTACAAGAGAATTTGGTTGTTTCTTTTAGCAAACGAACAAATGTATATTAACAGTATTTTAGTGAAATTTACTTGATTACTTATTATAATCAATTTATTTATAAATAAAAGAAAGATGTAAATATAAACAATAAATGCCTTCTCTGATGATTCATGCGAGTTATGAAGGTAGCGACCATTGCAGAAAAAATTACATAAACCGATAACACGGGTTATGTATATTTTCTGCAATGTCCCCACCTTCATATCCCACATGAATCACCTAAGAAAGCATTTTATTGTATAAATGACTACCCAGCCTTGTTAATGTATATGAGTGAAAAGTCACAGAAAGTAATAGGATGAAAGATTTGCGTGGTGTTACAAATATGCCCTCTGGAATCTGAATCACAATTTGAGTACGTTATTAATATTTTTTTATTTATAGATCTGTTTAATATGTTTTACGGTGCTACCGTTCTAGCGAGCGCAGCAAGAATTACACATATCTTGCATCATTGTCAACCTAGTGTTATTTAGGTATCAACGAATGTCAAAGAATGTTTGAGAGAGTATTGCTGTACAATAATCATGCCAAAGGTACTAATTTTAATGGTTATTATATTTACAGCGCAACCCCCTATCCAGAGAGAGAGAGAGAGAGAGAGAGAGAGAGAGAGAGAGAGAGAGAGAGAGGTCCCTGTTTGTAGGTGGTGTAATTTCCCACTTTCAAATTTAATGGTTTGACTATAAGCAATATCTACATAAAATTTTTAACTGTTTATTTATTTCATTTTATTCCTTTTTATTTAGTTCAAAATGTCCTATTGTTTATTTCCTTCCTACTCATATACTTATCTGCCCACTGTACATGCATGCACAATTGCTTAAAAATGGATCGATATGACAGTAAAGTATGGCTCTTGCTAGTATATATTTATATAATCTCTATATTAAAAAATTAAAAACAAATAATGTGTCAATGAGGCAGCTATCGCAGTCTTTACTGAAATAGCTATTACACTCATTACAGATATTTGATCCACCTCTAAATTTATCGCGGGAAATATAGCGCGAGAGCACTGTGACGTCATCCACGACTTTGTTCGTCTTTGTTTACGTTTCTCGACTCAGTACGAAGGTATGGAAGCATGTAACAAATCTTTTGAGTCTCACCAAAGCATACGAGGTACTCAAAACGTGTCTTCAAACTTTAAGACACCGTAAATTACGAGTTAAAAGTCGGCCATTTTTGGCATAGCACCACGGGTGAAAACATTAGAGAGCATTATGGGACGTAGACAAAAAATTTTGTTTGATGAACTGTAGGTTTACCTCGTTCTTTTTCCCGCGCACACTGGTTCTTAGAGCTCGCTTCGCTCGCCGGCGCGCTCGCTATTATAACCATGTTACTGTATTTTTTTATCAACAAAGGTAATCTTGCACTGACCTAATAGGATAGTGATATACAAATCTATATAGGTGGCAAAAATAGACAACCATAATTGAGAACCTTGTACGAGATATTATAATATAAATATTACGTACAAGGGGTGGGCAATCGCAATATGTGTGCAAAACTTGTAAGATACCAGGTATATTTTCATGACATCACAAAAAATAAACCAAAAGTCAATCTGAAAGTGATGGCTGTGATGTTGTACTTATACACATTTTTTTCTATAGAAGATCCTTTGAACTAATCGTTGTTATAGTCTTTCATCACAGTTCTCGTTACTCTAAAATATTTCAAATTCAGAGTTCTCGACTATCTTATTTTGAAATTCCATTCTTATTTACATGGTGTTAATCATAAAGAATATATTTTTGTTGATAGCATGAAGTTCAGTACTCTGTGAATGACAAACTTAAATTAATTTTTTTTAAATTTTAGATAGATTTCAGGTTGTTTTAGTTCAGCTGTATACTTTATGTATTTGATATGACACTCTACTGAAATCAAGCAACAAGCGAGAAAGCAAAATTTTGATTTTGCCTTGCTTCTATTGATTTAAAAAAATTATCATAATTAATCTTATTCTTTTAAAATTAAGAAATAAACAGCGACGTTGAAATGTCCACCAATATTTAATTTTTGTTGGTTCCTTAACATTTTATAAAGCAACAAATGTATATGCACGTAAACTACTTACAATGTATTTAGTTTGATCAATAAATATACATTACACACAATTGTTTACATACTGGATTTTTTTCACGTGACATCTGTCAAACTCGGAAACATAGAGGTTGTCTCTTAGGTCCACGTATAAACCGTACGGATGTCGTATATCGCATTTATCGATATTATTTTTCTATCCTGTTTTCTTTTATTACATTCACGCTTCTATCATAGTAATCAGTATAAACTAGATCTTCACTCACTGTTAATGCTATGTCTGATGGTATATTCCATGACTTTGTTTGGACTGATTCTAGTAGTTCTCCCTGAGAGTTGTAAAGTTTCATGATATTGTTATTACCAAGAGTCCATATTATCTTATCATTAAGACAAACCCCTTTGTATAAACAGTGATACCCTGTGTTTATACTTGTTATGATCTGACGTTGATCAACATTAGGTCCATCCAAAGGTGGACGCATAACTCGAAGGTACTCTATCAAGTCTCCGCTTTCGGTTGTGATGGCGCCTACTGACAGCGACCCAAACTGTTCAAAAAGTTGTTCTTCGTAGATTTTTTGAGAAGAGAAGCTTGGATATATGACTTTGAATTTTGGAAGAAAATTTCGGAAACTATCATTCTTTGATGTGTATGCCAAGGCAAGGGCGATATCGCCCTTGACAAGTATCCCATTCAGATCAGTAATGCAACGTGTAATTTCAGAAATAATATTTGTGACTTCATATTCCTGTTTCTGAAGGACGGCCAGGCATTTTTTTTTCAATTTCCATGATTTCCGATTTTTTCCTTCCAATTATCGTGTTTATTTCTTTATGCCAGTCATCACCTCGTTTATTAATTGCCGTTGTTAATTCTTGAGAGTTTCTATAAACATCAGCTTTCTGAACTGGAATATTGTATACAATATCCTAGTATCGTGGTAAGAATGAAATTTCTAGTTCCTTCAAATCTTTTTGAAAAATTTCTTTTGTTCTATTTTAAGTTTTCATTATGTCAGCTGCCCTATGTCCTAGGTGATCATCAGAAGAAACACAATTATGCATATTGGAATGACACATTGTTCACAATGGAGCTCACATTGTTTTGTGGAGTGCTTTGGACATAAGGGAAATTCTGATTTACCATTCCGACGTTGAACTGGAACTACTTTATGATGTGTGGATTCATCCAAGATGTGATCTGCAGTACATGTCTTACAAATATAAATGTGACAGGTGTCACAATATAGTGGGGGTACAGGTGTTTCGCATAGATAACATCTTACGAGATCTTGGAGATTGTAAACAGAATCCATGGCCTTCCAAATTATCTATTTATTCTCAACCTAAAATCTGAAATATGATATGTCGGAGTCTTACATAAGCAGCAATTCATGATAAGTCTCAGTAAAAAAAAATCATTCGAAGAGAATTATATTTTACTCACAAAATTCACACATACCGCATAAAACATCTTTTTAAGGTCATTCTAAGGTTTAGTTATGAAGATTTAGGAAGAAGTCAATTATAACAACACGCCCTTTTACATGAAATTAACTGGCATAGACTTTTAGATGCTTAACTTAAGCAGTAGTAATTCCTCAAGTAATTGGTACTGCGCATCCGAAGTAAATAAAGAAAACTGAAACTAATTTAATGGTAATGTACAAACAACAAACCTTTTATGAGCCGTAATTCAAACAAGTCTTCTTATATTTTCATAAATCGTAAATCATATCAAAGTATTTATACATTTATCTTAGTATCACATGTATGTGTGGTCAAAGACCAATCAATGCTTAAGTACTGATAAATGTGTTCTAGATTGTGTCGTATAGAACGCCATAGCTGCCTTAAGGTCAGTTTCAAATGAATTGATATATCGTTTATATGCAATGGTAACGTCATTTTATTTAGAAAGAACATCTGTATATACACTGCTCACATCATTACCTGTATATATTCTGATTACATCATTATATTCAGGCCTAGGATAAAATCTTTATATGAAGTGGTTATATCATTGCTTACGTTAAATCATACATGTAAGGTCATGATGTGCAATGGTGAATTCATTTTATAAATGTATCCTTTTGTTAAGTAGGCAATGTACACTATATATAGCTGTACGTGCACTATGTAAATATTGTATGACAATTATAAAGTTAAAGCTAAATCCTTCTCCGTGACATTACGCGCATAGGGCCGGTGCTTATCCCCGGTTTCCTTGGGGTCAAGCGGAAGAGAGTCATTGACTCACACTGGATGGGTTACTTATCCTTCGCAGGTTAACTCCCAGCATAAGCTGATACCCAAATACGTCTGGGTTGACTGAGACTATGCAGATAAAGTGCCTTGTCTAAGTGCAGAACACACAACATCAAGTGACCACAATGCGGATTGAACCAGCGACATTGCGGTTACTGGCCTAACGCACATGACCACTGAGCCATATGACAATTATACCGAAGTCAAGAGATATGATTTGATCTAAAAAGAGAAGGTACTGCTTAATTATCGTAAACACACCAGAGAAAGACATACACATACACCAAGTCATGAGCGATCTCTTTATGACGCAGATACTTCCAATAATGCTCCAAAACAGAACTATGGTCCGCACAAGAGTTCACAAACAAACGGATGGAGAAACGGACGACGTGATTATTATTTTTTAACGTGATTCGACACAACAGTACATTATTTGATGAATCGATAAAGAATCATTTTTGAAAAATGATTTTCCAAAAATATGACCGGTATCGGTTTCTAATTATTTCATATGAATTTTTGTATTTTTAAAGGAGTCTTGAAATGTCCTTTTGGCTGCAAATAGAGTAATTAAAAGAGATAAATATTTGCTATTAATTGATGCATAATACAATTATCTACAAATACAAGTCAAAGACGGCCTAATAAACTTTTTAATATTTTTGAAAAAAAATTTATGAAAATGAAAATCAGAAAATATTTGTTTATATTTTCTAAACCAATGGATAAATACTACAACAAACTGTCACTCGCTATACAATGATATTTCAACAAAGAAATAAAAAAGTAGAAGTCAAGAGAAATTGAAAAATCTAAAATTTGAATCGATCCCAATTGTACATGTAATTACAATGACCCCGAACAAAATTATATAATTAAATCAGGAATGTATCACAATGTTGTATAAAGTCTTGGTTGTTCAGCTTTAAAATAAATTTCCTCAATTACTGATCTTATAATTCATATCAAATATTCAAAATAAATTGCATTATTTTGGTAAATGTCAATTCTAAAATAATTCTAATAGGGATCAGGTTTGTTTTAATCTGGGTCGGTTTCAATATGATAAAATGCAATTCTTCTTATGTTTCAAATGCGTTTTAAAATATCGTTGTTTGGTAAGTGCTTTATTTGACTATTTGTTCTTCTTTCAATTCTTTCCAAAGATTTACACGTAAAAAAGATATGAACAGATACCAATATAGAAATATTTTTAATGAAAAAATTAAAAACTTGTTCAAACCATCTTTTGCATGTATTCATTCATAATTCTTTACACATGTATTGTTACCAAGTGTTGAGCTCTAGAGTACACTTTTTCTTTTCACTCAATAAGTACACAAACTATAGATAATATAATTGAAAGCCAATATTGATTACTGTTTTGTGAAATCAACTCTAATAAAAGATTCTTTATTGATCGATCAAATATAATTATGGTGTGGAGAAACCTTATAAGTTCTATTTTGAATACGAAAGATAATTTTAAAGAGATACGATGACGCAAAAACTCATGTTTGACCAAATATCAAATGTTTACATATGAAAAGATGAACTTTAGAAAAATTACGGTGTTCAAAAGAAACTGATAAGATTAAAAAGAGAAACAATATAATTCATCTTCGATCGGAAACCAACGCTTGGTCTTTCTCTTACCTAAGAGAAGCGAGACTGACCGTGGGTTTCCGACGATGAATACAATTGAGTGGGATGTGCGGCCATCTGGTACATGTACCTTTGAGGATAAGAATGTAAACATTCCTTGCACTGGCTTGTTTCTGTTCAAATTGACCAAATTGTTGCTAACGAATTAAAAAAAGCAATACATACGAGGTGCTATATGCAGTTTTGGATGCAAATTATGCACACAAGAGAACAGTGCATTGGTTATCATTTAGAACTGCGCAGCTACAGATTAAAATCAAGATTGAAAAATTTGAGAAAATTTGAAAGGAGATCGGTGTTGTCCACTCTACAACTATTTGTTGAGGAAAAGGTCTTAACTTGCTTATTTAGTTGCAACTTCGAAATTGCAAATTTGACGAACGAAAGTCATCTTCAAACTAGTGCAAGTTTTTAAGCTATTTTCATTCTCTATAAATGCTGCAAATTTGAAGAAAAATCAAAGAAAGACCTTAATAAAATGAGTGACGATTTATAACAAACATTTGAAATTAAGAAACAAATATTTTCTAGACAGAGTGAGTAAGGTTTGAATACATTCAAGCGCCAATCCTCTAAAAATTATCACTACTTTTCAGTTTCTTTTCAAATTTCAAGCTGATTTAAAAAGACGAGTTAAACGGCCTGCTTTAAAAAAGACGCTTAGCTGAAACATTTTTTTTCACATGACACTGAAATATTAAGTGTAGGGGTATTTAATCATAACTATTTCACTCTGAAAAATTAAAAACTAATAATAACTAATTGTCAATTGCAATGTTTATGATTCAAGTACGATCTAAGAAATGCCGAAATTCAATAAGGACAGCATTGCGATGTTTACACGGTATTTTACAAATTAATGTGTGAATTTTACAAATTTAAGTGTAAATTATACAGATATGAGTGTAAATTATACAGATTTAAGTAAATTATATACTTCAAAGTGTGAATTTTACATATTTTATAGTTTATTTAAAACTTTAATGTGTAAATTTTACACTTTAACGTGTAAAACAGATTAAAGTGTAAATTTTACAGATTAAAGAGTATATTGTAGAGACTGAAGTGTCAATTTTGCACTTTAAAGTGTAAATTTTTTACTTCAAAGTGTGAATTTAGAGATCAAATTATAAACTTTAAAGATTAAAGTGTGAAATTTACACTTTCAATTGTGAATCTTACTGATTAATGCGTCAAATTTTATACTTTAGATTGCAGACTTTAATTTGCAGATTAAAGTGTAGAAAAAATGTGAAGTGCATATGTGACACTAATAGTCTTCCGTAAACTAGGTCAAAACAGTTTTCATATTTGATTTAAATTTTTTATCATCTACCATATAGAGTAAAAATTATGCAACATCAACATGCACAGTATACACAGTATTAAGTTTGAACAGCTCACAGTATACAAAACAATAAAGATCTGGGTGTTCCTTTATGAGTAGTAAAAATGTCATTACAGATGTAATGTATTAAAGATATATACATACAGATTTAAAGAAAAATATGTAAGCGATCACACCAAAGATGTGAACTGTTCTACTACCATCACAGAGACAGCCATGGTAGAATTGCATTTATAGACAATATTAATAATGTTGTTTTTTAAGTGGGAGAGATCTTTATTTTATATCTCTTTCTTTTTGATTTGCTTTCATGCTTATACGAATATCATGAATAACAAAAAAGAGGCTTAAAATCATTTCAAAGTTATTGCGTGCTGGTTCGGTACTATAGTGCAATAATTTTACATGAATTAAACATAATGGTAAAGTCCCACTCCAACACAGAGTCTCGTTTACATGATATTTGAAAGAGATGACTGAAAATGTCAAAGCTTTTAAAAGATGGTGACATGTTGTTTTCATATGAGCGTATCAAATGTCAAGGACAATGTTTGCGTCATCCGATCTATACCCACCAAGCCAGAGGCGGACAAGTACAAGTGTGCAACTGCCACGTTTGGTTTTTCCAGGTGAGAGTGTGCAACTGCCACGTTTGATTTTTCCAAGTAAGAGTGTGCAACGGCCACGTTTGATTTTTCCAGGTAAGAGACAGAAACATTTATATTGCTTTTTAGTTTTTTTGTTTAAAGGTATTTAATTATATACTACCTATTGCTAGATATAATCTTCAATAAGGTTATTATAGATTGAGTTTCACAAAAATTGTTAAGTCTCATTTGGAATATTTGCTCAATTTATTAATGTTTACTAAGTGTTTCAATTTGATCCTTATGAAAAGATGTATACGCTTAGCAAATGCAAAATACATACTCAGTATTGACAAGAATATAAATGGGTTACCCAATATTCAAGATATTCGACTCTTACAAGTAAATAGCTTTTTGTCACTGTGTTGAGCTGATCTCCATGTTAAAATCAGCGAATTTGTAAGAGAACTGACGTGTATAGTTCTTCATGTCCTTTAAGTCTTGCATCACTAGAAAATAGTGCAAACATACACGAGTGCGGTCAGAAATGCGATGCAGGTGTTGCATTGCCATTCCGTCATTTTAATCGAAGAACGACATTTATTTTCGTGAAAAATACTTAGTAGACAGTTAGCATAGGAATATGAATACTTCACATTAACGTTTCTTGGGGAAGGGTACTTTTTAAAATTAATTATACGTACTTAATATACATCGATATTCTAAACATCTGGTGTTATATTTATCTGCAGATCATGAATAAAACTATATTTTTTAGCGCAGTTGTGTAAATAGCTCCTGACTATAGTAATGAATCTTGAATAGATAGTAAGCACTGATCAAATATATTTTAAAAACGCTTAACAACGCATTAATTTCATTTAATAAGACAACTTTCTAATTTGAAAGGTACATGTACTTATATCAAAAATATGTTGGTTAATATTGTTCGTTGAATACCAAATGTACAAGACTTTGAAAGTGTTTTGAGGATCAATCAAATTAATAAAGATTTAAAAGTGCATTTACGATTTAAAGTTGGCAGGAACCTGCTGATAAAATCCCAACTAAAATCATTTTTCTCTTCACAGAAATAAAAATTACAAGAGGCCCATGAACAACAGTTTTTGTATCTCTTTCTAAAAATGTGAATACTCTTTAATATTAGGTAAAACTAAAAAAAAATCCCTAAATATATCCAAAATTTGACAATACATAAAATACAAAATTTAAAAAAAAACGACTTTTTGGACATTATGTCTTAAATCTAACACGCATCTACTGATCAATCTTAATATCCTAGGCCTCAACGTATCAAAAAAACTTAACAAAGAAGTAAATGAAGGTTACCGTGACCTGGATATAAATAAATAAAGAAATTGGAATGTTTACATAGTAATATCACTAAACATAACATTGTATTTTTTAGAAAAGGTTTTCAAACATTTTCTTATATATTTCTATGTTGATCTTCAACACCCTTTTCGGGTCCCAGTATTAGTTCGAGTGACACGATTTTAACAATTTACATTCTACACTATCTTTTGATTATTGCATAGTAATTTCACAAATTGTGGTATTGTAGTTATTTAGGAGAAGAATTTTTTTAACATTTTTCCTACATATTTCATGTTTAAGATTTGACTATCTCTTGGGCTTCAGTGTTTGTCTGAAGATCAAAGTTTTACAAGTTTAGAATCTTATTTATACATACAAACTTTGGAGTAAATATTTAAATTTCCCGTGCAAAGGTTCTTGAGAAGAAGATTTTTTAAGACAAACTATTGTTACTGTTCCCTGGTTATATCCCTATCGAAAAGGGTTTGAACCTTTATTTTAACAATGAAAAAATACATTCTCTTACAAAAGCTTTGTAATAATTTTGGTTAAATTAAGACCAATAGTCCTAGAGAAGATGTCAAAGATGTGAAGTAATGGACGGACGGTCCGACAGACGTACAGGCAGACAGACTGACTGGACAACGGAGAACAGTTTATCGGAAAAGCTCACTTGAACTTTTGGCCCAGATTAGCTTATAAACGACTGTGTTGTAATAGTTATCTTATTTTTATGATTCTTTTCAACAAAAGTAAATACTTTTTCATGGATTTTAAAAAGCATAACTCGTTTTTCAGAATTTACCCTAAGCATTTTCTACATGTATGGACCCTAAGAGAAGTGCACAGGATGTCCTACGATGTTACTTGTGTGAGACTCCTAATCCTCAATATAACTGCGACATCTGTCACATCAACCTTTGTAAGACGTGTGCAGGAGAACATCTGCTGGATGAATCTAAAGAACATAAAGTTGTACCAATCAGGCAAAGAGGTTATGGTCCTGACTACCCTACTTGTTTAAAACATACGAACAAACGATGTGAGCTCCACTGTGAACAATGCGACATTCCGATTTGCACTCAATGTGTTTCCTCTAATGAACATCTAGGGCATAAGGCAATCGATATCATGAAAATCTTTGACACCAAGAAAGAATTATTAAAAAATGATTTACAGGAACTCGATATCTCTCTTATTCCGAAGTATCATGAGATTGCAGCAGCTATCTCAATACAGGAAGCTGAACTTGAAAAACATTCCAAGAGTTTAACAATTGCAATCTGCAAAAGGGGTGAAGAGTTGCACAGAGAAATTGACGAGATAATAAGGAAGAGAAAAACTGAAATTAACCAAATGCAAGTTAAATGCCTAGCCGCTTTAGACAAAGAGAAAACAGAAATCTCGCAAAGTATTTCTTTTATCACACAGAGAATTGTTAACCTGAAGAAATTGCTAGACTCGAATGATGTTTACCTTGTCTCTGCATACAAATTTAAAAATGATATCGATAGATTTCGAAAATTGCCTCCTTTCCTCCGTGCTAGGTTTCCTTACTTTTCTTCAAAGAAAATAAACACAGAACTCCTCAATCAAGAGTTTGGTATGCTGTCAGCATTCTCTTTTGAAAGTCATGAACACGACAACAAAATGGAGATTCCAAGAACGGTATCACTTTCCTCAGTTGTTGGTCACAGTAGTTTAATTGATCAACCAAAGGTAATTACAACCATAGATACAGACTTTGAAAACCTGTTAAGTGTAGCATGTTTAACTGATGAGCAAATATGGACTCGTGGTAAAAGCAATATAATAAAACTTTACAATCTTCAAGGAGAACTACTGGAATCAATCAGAACAAAATCAGAACAAATGCCACGAGATATAACAGTGTCAAAGAATGGGAATCTAGTTTATACTGATTTTTTTGACAGAACTGTGAACATTTTAAAGAATAAACAGATATCAGAAGTGATGAGATTTCAAAGATGGAGACCACTCCGTGTAAATAGTACAGTTTCTGGCGATCTCTTGGTTACTATGGTCGGAGATAAGAAAAAACGGACAAAGGTTGTGCGTTGCGCATATTCAACAGATAATCAAACCTTTCTATTTGATAGCAAAGCTCAACCTTTATATTTTTCTCCCCCAAATAGGTCCATTTATTACGTAATTGAAAACAAGAATCGAGATGTCTGTGTGGTTGATGGGACAGCCTGTGCAGTGGATGTAGTCAATCAGGCCGGTAAACTACGGTTCAAGTACACTGGTCCTCCCTGTGCTTCCAAAAAACCCTTTTGTCCAGTTGGAATCTGTACAGACAGCCAGAATCGAATCCTGATAGCAGACAATGCTAATGACACTATCCACATACTAGACCAGAACGGACAATTTCTCAAATACATAGACAATTGTGATTTACATGAGCCATACGGTCTATGTGTGGACACCAGGGACAACCTTTCCGTAACCGAATGTTCCATAGGTAAAGTGAAAATAATTCAATATTCAAAGTAATGGAACTTGCTGAATATATTCATTACAACCAATGTCTGTGCGTCCAGCAAAACTAAAAAATGATGTATTATACAAAGTGTCATTTCCTATAATACATAGTAACTGAGGAGGTCAAACACAGCTGTTTTCATACATAAACAGTTTAACTTCGGTATCTGGAACTTGAGGAAAAACTTCGAGACATTCGATGGTTCGAGATATCAAAGTTGATGAAAGTTAGTCTATAATGTTTCTAGACATGCGTGTGCATATTAAGTTACTATACATGCTTATACACACATGAATATAGTACTTTCTGTTCTAGTAAATCATAGTGTATAATAAAACACTAAACGATTTCATTTTTTTTTTTATTATATCTTAAATAAATAATTAAAACATCAAATGTTCTCAAATTATCTTGTAAAGCAATACTTTTAAAAGAAGAAAGGGTTTCAACAGCTTGAGGCTATTAAGGCGTGAAAATCACAGGTGACCTCAGTAACAGCACGTGCTATACTAACGGATTTGTTAAACAGACCGGAAAATCGGCGTAACAGAGCGACTATGCACCGAAGGTGTATAATTATGGAGGCGATTACTTGACTTGACTTCGAGATAACGCATGCTTTTCGCGTGGCTTTTAGTGACTCGGCTTAAAATATACTTCAAGATAAGCGGAATACCGGTATTCGAGATTTCCATGTTCGACATACCGTTTTTTTTTAAATTACTTGTATAATAAAAATGGCCGCGACCACAAACGTACCTCGAGATATCCGTGGTATTCGAGATATCGGTGTTCGAGATACCGAGGTATAACTGTACTATCAATGTAATGTTTTTCATTCATTCAATCATAGATATGCGGTATTTGAACAAAATATGTCAATTTACTCCAGAATCAAAGCATGCATCAATTAAATAATTTTGATTGTGTATTGTTGGATTGATTGGTTTCTCTTTTAATATCATGCAAATACCTGTTTCCTGTAGTTGTATGTAATATATTTTTCTTTATCACATGTTTATCTCAATATACGGTGGATATTACTCATGGGAAGAATTATTGATATTCCACTGTGTGTTCTTACGCCACGTGACGTCATAGTTAAACATTAGGTAGGTTAAGGCGGTTGATTGACAAAGAATGAAAAATTTAAAAAATGAATTCAGTTGGTGTGGAGTTGTACTGCTAAATGTAAAGCATTTGATGCTGTTTTAATTTTTTTTCATGAATTGATAAAAATATGTTTGAAAATGAAATGTTCGCTTGTTGATCTTGAAGGAACTTTTTTCAATGCGTAAAGTTGTTGACGTCTTGTAGTAAATGTGTTATGCGGCTCAGAATTATAATTTTTACAGAAAGGATTGAGGTTTAATAAAAGACATGGTAAAACATGTGATAAAAAGAATCTCTAATTGTTGGCGATGGTATAGGATTTTTATGCAACGAGTTGTGTGTTTTCTATCCCCGAGCCAGAGCTCGGGGATAGAAATCACACAACTCGTTGCATAAAAATCATATCATATACCATCGCAAATCATGAGAGATTCTATATTTCTCTCTACTTCTTTTTTAACAAACCAGATTTTTTATTTAAATAAACAGGTTAAGCTCAAATCTTGCGGCATTTGAATTTTTATCGAAGGAAGAGTGAAAATAAATTATACATATATAAGTAGCAAAACACGGAGAAATTGATATGAATTTAAACATACAGAACCTGCTTATCAAAAGATCAACTTTATAAACTCTCTGACAACAACATTAATTTGCAATAAATTTTATTACGTATCTCCGAGCTTTCTAGTGTTTCTTCGAAGAAAATAAACAAAGACACGTACATCAACAGTTTGGAATATTGTCAAGATTTTTTAATTGACAAGTCAAGAAAAGGCCTACAAAATAGAGATTCCCAAATATGCCTCACTTTCGTCAGGTACTAATCACAGTCCGTTTCTTGATCAACCACTTGTCATCGTAACCATTGATACAGATTTAGAAAATTTGTTCAGTGTAACACGTTTAACTGATGAACGTATATCGACTGGCAGTCATAGCAATATTATAAAATTTCACAGTCTTCAGGGAAACATTTTGGACTCATTTGGAACTAAATCAGGTAATAGCCCAAGAGATATAACATGTTCAAAGAATAGGCATCTAGTTTATGTTAATTTCTTTGACAGAACTTTTAACATTGAAAAGAATAAACTGGTATTAGTAAGAAGATAGAAACCACTCTGTGAAAATAGTAGTCTCTGGCGATCTCTTGATCACTATGGTTGGGGATGCGAAAAAAAATGAACAAAGGCTGCGCAAATTTAATACATAAGCAAACATTTCTATTAATAGTCAAGGTCGGCGTTAATATTTTGCCCTTAGAGTTCCATTAAGTATGTAATTGAAAACAAGAATCAAGATGTCTGTATAGATGATGGTACAGCATGTGCAGTGGTAGAAGTCTGTCATGCCGGTAAACTTCGGTGTACCTTATCCCTCTTGTACCAGGGAACCATTCTATCCAGTAGTTATCTGTACAGAGAGCAAGCGTCAGATTCTAATGCTTTGTTTTGCGTTTTGCTTTATTTTATCTTTAATACATCTTTTTTGAACGGATTCATATTTCCTGCTGTAAATAGACAAAAGTCCAAAACTTTTAAAGATTATTTGTCTGTATGAATTGTTTTAATACTGTAATTACCAATTATCCTAAAAAGCAGCTGTAAAACTTTGCATTTCGTCACTTATAAATATGTTGATGTAGGGGATAATTTTGGACGCATGAAACGTGTAATGCCTAGTGATAATAATTTCTCAGATACTGCACGTGATATTCGCAAAATAAAAATGTTTATATGATATTCATGTATATTTCGAGTGACCATAATAAGATTATCAAAACCAAGTGAGCTAAATCATTTCCTATCGATGAACATTGTGCTATTTCTAAACATATATTTGTGCATATATTTATCTCTTAGTTTAAATGTTAAATGTGTATGAGGTCTGAATGGATAGACTTCAATTATTAGACGATGTGACGTATACCGTTTTAAAGGCTTGTCAAAGAGACTTCGTTAATCTTAAAATCGGACATTTTGTAACAACGTTGTTTGTTAGTAAAATTGCTAAGCACTATACAAGGTAAATATATGACTTAAGTATTTTTGTCTTCACTAAGTATTTTTATCTTCCGAAATCGACAATACAAACACTGAATTTAACAATACACATGCACCCGAATTACGTATAAATGAAAATGCGTTATACCTGAAACGTTCTTTCAGTAAGCAAAGCTTCCCGCCCAAAACAAGCTCAAAATTACACAGTTGCATCATACATTCATTATCTTTTCGAAAAACAGGACGTAATATGATCTAGACAAAAAAAAATAAATTACACATTGCAAATTTTAATGCTTGCGCTTCATTCAATCAGATTCATTTTTTTTATTAGTTGATACATGTACTAATGGCAATCTTCAAAAAAATTATTTTAAAAAGAACCAAAGTCTTAGACAAAGTTGTTTAAGTAAAATAAAAAAAATTTCATTTTAGCGAGTAGTAGCAGAGAGTAGAGAGTGACAAAATTATGTGACAAAAATATTGAACACAGGACGCATGTATAACATCGAAAAACCTAGGATTGTAGTACTAAAATGGTCAGAGTTAGCAATTTCAATAAGAATATTTTGTGCCCCGATCGTTATTTTTTTCTAATTTGTTAATGCACATTTAAACTTGGGTCATTATATTGACGTACCTTTAATTTAACAATGAAGGGGATCTGATTCGATACCACTATTGATAGGACGAAGTGCACAAACCAGAATATTGAAGTACTTCAATATCGATTAGATTTTGACAACGCATTCATGTAACACCGAGATGTTAAAGAATCCCATATCATTTACGGTTTTTAAGATAAAAACCCTCAGTAGTATGGATCGTAGAGGTGTTATGTTTGTGCATTCCGGATTTGCTATAGTTCAATGCTTAAGGCCTAGACCTGATGATTACTTAAAGAGGTTATTTTCATTTAATGTTTGTAATTAAGACATATTACTTTATAAAATGGATGTTTACAGTATACGTTATACTCACAAGGTAAAAAGGAGTTTTCTACGGTCAACATTTGTATGCCTACTAAATGATTGCTTAAGTAAGAATTATGCTATTTCAGATTCTACACTGTTGGTTTGTAAATTGTTGAAAGACAATGGATCCTATTTATAGTCTACAAGATCTTGTAAGATGTGACCTATGTGAATCAGCTGTCCCCCCACTATATTGTGACATCTGTCACATTCATCTTTGTAAGTCATGCACTGCAGATCATATCTTAGAAGAATCTAAAGATCATAGAGTAGTTTTCGTTAAACGGCGGAATGACTATTCTGATTTTCCTTTGTGTCTGAAGCACTCCGTCAAACAATGTGAACTCTACTGTGAATAATGTGAACTTCCAATTTGCACAGACTGTGTTCCTACTGGTTTTCATCAAGGACATAAAACAATTGATATTATGAAAACATATCACAGCCAAACAGAAACAATTCTAAAAGATTTAAAAGAACTGGAAATATTCTTACCAAGATACCAAGAGATCGCATATGATATCCCTGTTCAGAAAGCTGACGTTTATAGAAACTCCCAGGAACTGACAACGGCAATAAGTAAACGGGGCGATGACTGGCATAAACAAATCGACGCAATAATCAGAAGGAAGAAGTTAGAAATCAACGAAATCGAAATCAAATGCCTGGCTGCCCTACATAAACAGGAATACGAAATCACAAATATGATTTCCAAAATTACACATTGCATTCTTGATCTTAACATAATACTTGATTCAAATGACTTCTGTCTTGCCTTGGCCTACAAATCTAAGAATGACAAATTCCGAAAATCTCTTCCCAAATTTAAATTCATATATCCTAGTTTTTCTTCTCAAAAGATCTACGAAGAGCAACTTTGTGAACAGTTTGGATCTCTGTCAGTAGGTGCTATTACAACTGAAAGTGGAGACTTGGTAGAGTACCTTCGGGTTATGTCCCAACCTTCAAACGGACCTAGGGCTGACCAAAGACATATTATTACAAGTATAAACACAGGCTATTGCTGTTTGTATCAAGGGGTTTGTCTTAATGATAAGACCATATGGACTTTTGGTAATAATAATATCATAAAAATGTACAACTCTCAGGGTGAACTACTAAAATCAGTGCAAACCAAGTCATGGAATATACCTTCAGACATAACACTGTCTGTGAACGAAGATCTAGTTTATACTGATTACTATGACAAAAGTGTTAATGTAGTCAAAGAAAACCTGATAGAAGAAGTGATTAAGCTATGGCGATGGAGACCTCTTAATATCTGTACAACCTTTTGTGGGGACCTTTTGGTAACCTTGATTTGCGATGATAATAAACAATCACAAATCGTTCGTTACTCTGGATCCACCGAGAAACAAATCATTCAATTTGATGAAGAAGGCCAACCTCTCTTTTCAACAGCCCAGCTTGGTGCCATATGTGAAAATCAGAATTTGGACATCTGTGTCATAGATATCGAAGCCTCTGCAGTAGTGGTGGTTAATCATGCTGGAAAATTCAGATTTAAATACATTGGTCCTAAATCGGACTCTACTTCTGAGAACGCATTTGATCCGGTCGGCATCACTACAGATAGCCAGAGCCACATTCTCATATCAGACTATGACAACCATCGTATCCATATTGTTGATCAAGACGGGCAGTTTCTATGCTACATTGACCAAATCGATATAAGGCATCCATATGGTTTATATATGGATCTAAATGACATCTTGTATGTTACCGAGTTTGACAGAGGTAACGTGAAGAAAATTAATCATCTTCGATAAATTAACATTAAAAGAAAGAATGTTGTCGTGTAATCTGGTACGTTTGTTTTGCGTATAGAAATTTGATATATTCATTATAATTTACTATTTTTTTGTATTTACATTATAGCATCATACACAAAATGTGACATAAAACAATTTATCGATATGACATATCATATTTGCAGACAATCCTGTATTCTGTTTATCCATTTTTCTCACGTGTAGCAAATTGTACAGTGTAATTTTTGCATTTTAAAAAAAAATTCGTATAGATTGAAAATGTTTCAAAACATGCATTTTTGGGGAGCTTTTGGTTACAGTGATTCGCGATGATAAGAAACAATCACAAATTTTGCGTTACTCTGGCTCCGGCGATAAACAAAACAGTCAATTTGAAGACGAAGGCCACCCTCTTTTTTCAACAGCTCAGTTTGGTACCATATGTGAAAATCGGAATTTGGACATCAGTGTCGTAGGAATCGAAGCCTTTAAAATATTGGTTGTAAATCAGGCCGGTAAACTCAGAGTTAAATACACTGATTCTGTTTCTGAATCCACTTCTGAGAAATCATTTGATCTAGTCGGCATCCCTACAGGCACAACTGAAGCCAGATTCTCATCACAGACTATGACAGCCAGCGTTCAATATTGTTGATCAGGACAGACAGTTTCTCTATAACATCGACAAATACGATAAATAAAATAAATAATAATAAGTAAATAAAATGTCAATGAAATCATATGTAAAATTATAAAATGTATGAAATCTAATCAATGTTTTTGCATATTTGCATACCTATTTGATTATCTGGTATCCTATGTATATTTCTGCCTTTATGCCTGCGGCAGAATATTTTGTAATCAACATGAAAATATTTACATTTGCAAATGATTTCTCCTTTATACAACTCTTTTAGCGATTTGGTGTTTTATTGCATACATACAAGCTCGGATCAAAAGGATGACACTGAAACCACGTGCATACATTAATTTTCTCCCTTAACAAATTTATTTTCTTGCTATATACAAAACTCCGTTCATATTTGTCAAATATCAATGGACAAATCACGTTTTACCGTAATGTGTGTTTATAATGCGTTTAGAGCTATCTAGTATTCTCCTGATTCATCTGATTTTCTGTCATTTTTCCCCTGTGATCGTATTAAACAACTAGTTTTTTTCTAATTTGACATAAAAAATATTTATCTTGTAACTAGTTCTTTCCTCTGCACATTCCTGATAAAATGGTAAACGGCACATGGAATAAATGAAAACTCAATACAATTTTTGAAAAAATGTATTTAAAAGCGTATTGCTGAAATTGAAGGCAGAAAGAATTTTGTGACTATGAATTAAAATGTGGAATCAAGCGAACCACGCGAATGACGTTTCGTGTCTTATTGTTTAAAATGTTTAGACCACATACATGTACTATATTATGAACGGTTGTGTATCTTGCTATACTTGGTCTTCAGATGATATGATCACAACATTAATATTTATCCAATCAATGACTAACATATGTTTATGCTGTGATATTTATGATTCACAGAATTAATTTGTATTTTATTACTCAACAATTCAACATTAACTGAGTTATAAAAACCAACCTTATTTTTTTTTTCAACCTATGTCATTTGATCTGTTATTTGTTGACAATATTAAGTAAGATATAAACTTTGTTAACTACGTCAAAACAGTTTTTAGATTTTATAAAAATTGATAATCATCAAACAAAGAAACTTTCTTCTTAGCTTACATTGTACAACATCAAAATACACAGTATAGACAGTATCTAGTGTAAACTATATTTAGTAAACACAAAAGTAAGAATTTAGGTTTTTTTCTATAATATCTCGGTAAATGTTACAACAAATAATTTTTGTTTTAGGTAAACGTGAAAGGGGAAAATATTTGAACGTCAAAAATATGAGCTCTTCTAATTCCGACGAACCATTTAGCCAGTTATGGTGGTGCATGTATATCGCATCGATAGACAATACAAATTACTGTTTCATCACCGGACATAATTTTGCGTTTCTATACTATGTTTGCTATCGTATACATAAGAATAAACTTAATATTAGTCGTTATTTTATGACCCGGGATGATTATTATAGTATACATCTCTGTAAAGTATAATCAATAGTATTAACACATGTATATCGAGTTTCTATTGATTTATCAAATGCCTCGCTTTGGCCCAGCTGTGACCTGTTGTAGTTATCATGTGAGCAAATCAAATTTCAAGGACAACATTTTCGTCACACCATCTACATACACCCGACAAGACAGGGACTGCCACGTCTGATATTTCAAGGTAAGAATAAGAAGCATTTAACCTTTTAAAAATAAAAAAGTGTATTATAATCTGAATAAAATCTTCTTTTAAGTTTGATTAAATTTAACGGGAATTATGCGAAATTTTTGCTCAATAATTCTAACACGTCCCAAACACATTTGACACGTACTGTACAAAGGGCATACTGATATATGTGAAAAAGAACGATATCTGCAAGTTATTAGACATACGAATATTCACGCTTATAAAAAACACTAAGGTTTCATTTTTCACATCAGATACATGTACCAATATTTACATTTCACATAGTTTTTGCTTGTAAAGTGTGTTGAAAGCTACGGCAGTTATAACACTGTAATGCACACAGGGTACTCAAAGGTTAAAATGACGAGTTTAATAATGACGTCACAAACGTTGAACGCTGTAAACTGCAACGTCACAAGCGAAAATCAAAGTTCAAGCTGGCAGCTGTTACTGTGGCTCTTCCATTAATATGAACTTACCCTTTGGATAAGATAGGAATTTTAATATATAAATCACATTTTCAGACAAAGCATGAAGTTAAAGTAATGTAAATATAAGAATTGAATAATGATTTTTTGCAGTATACAGTCTCATAACTGCAGCGGTGTGTGCATACAAATTTTCATAACGCGCTAACGCGCGTTACTCAATTTGTATGCACACACCGCTGTAGTTGTGTATGAGACTGTATACTTCAAAAAATCATGATTCATTGCTGTAATAACTTTGACAGATTCTCATGATCATATTCGTTTAAAATTTTACAACATTGCACCAACAATTTCACATGGGTGGGATATGGGCGGTGGAATGGGTAAAAAAGACGTTGATGCAAAATGAACAAAAAAATGCTAAAATACAAAACAGCATCTTTTGCAAAATCAACAGACACCTATGCAAAAAAAAAGACCAGCGGTCTTGCACTGAATAAACGCTAGATGGCGTGCAAAGAGGTATCAGGAGAAATCGGACCCCGGAGAAAACGCACTTTTGACTGAATTAAAGGGAACGTTTTCATTCGCGGATCCAGAAATCTTTTTTTTTCAGGAGGCGGGGGGGGGGGGGGGGGTCTGAAGGATATTTAGGTTTGCCCGGGTTGGAATAGTGGTGGTGTGTGGAGGGAGGTCCGATGCATATGTGAGCTAGATGTTCTTTGTAGATTTAAGGGGGCGGATTTTACCTTATAACATAACAAAGCCCTGTATTTCGTTTCAACTTTACTTTTTATTTTCAAAGTTAAGTAAAATTTAAAAAAAAAAAAGCATCACGTTACCATTCTATAGACATAAAAATTGGAAAAAGTAATATATTTTGGTGGCGGGGGGGGGGGGGGGTAAAATCGTTTCAAATTCAAATTCACTTTAAGAATTGATTTTCTAAGAAATTATTTTCCAATTTGCTCAATGGTGATATATAATACACTGTGTATTTTTGGTAAATACCCGTAAAACGTCTAATCGATAATTAATACATGTTTTATCACTGACTGCTGCTGATAAAAAAATGTACATATAATAATAATACATTTGAATCCCAGCAAAGTATTATAGACCCGGGCACGCAAACATATATGGATATATATAGACATCATAGATATACAAATACACATAACATACATGGATAAATAAATAAATATATACATCAATCAAATACACACAAAACTATCACATCATTTTAAGCATTTTATTAATCTTTTAATTCTCCAATTATAATGCAATCAAAACTACTATTTTTCAACGATTTTACTTCTACTGTATCAATGGTTTAATTGCAGACTTTTTAACTGCTCAGGCGACGCTTATTCGTGTGTGAGCACAATTATTGCAGACACTTATAGGGTGGAGTGGGGGGAGCAGGGCGGGGGTTCGAGCTGCCCCTCCTACTTTTTCTCGTAAACACTAAAAACGAAAATAATTATATTAACAGTGAAAATGAAGTAATGATTATGTAAATGCATACTCCTGTCTAACCCAACCCCCAACGGATGATGATTTTCATAATTTGCATATTAATCTTTCCATTTTTTCTTGCCTTGTCATGGTTTAAGGACGCCTCTCCACCTTTCAAAAACGACGCTATGTGGGCGTATTGTGTAATTATCGAATTGACGTGATTATGTAAACAATGATACAAGCAAAGAGGATATAAATTGTTATTGAATAAGTTATTCATTGCATTAGAGCAGTTTTTATCACTTTTTCAGTTCTTGTTACGATTTCTCCAAGGTACGTTTTCTCTCGGAGAAATCGCACAGTAATTTGTGGAAGCGTTTTTCTGGTTTCCTGTTTCTCGTCGGTATGATTTCTCTTGATGTCTCTCTGCACGCATTCTAGCGTTTATTCATTGCGTGACTCTTTGTTTTGCATCGGTGTCTGTTGATTTTGCAAAAGAAGTTGTTTAAAGCTGGTCTTTTTCGTTTTTTAAGTATGTTTTTTAAAAATTAATCGTTCGTTTTGCATAAACGTCTTTTTTATCCTTTTTGCCGCCCATAGTAGGAACCTGCAAAGATAATTTTAAAAAGGCAAGTCAACATGTACAATAAGACTTACCCTAATTTTGGCGTTCCTTGGTTTTGTCCTCGTGGCTTCCGTGGCTACACATGTTAGGAAAAGGTGGTTAAAGTAATAATTAATTATTAACACTACGAAATCCTCGTTTTTCATTATTGGTAAGAACCTGTAAAGAGAATTTTAAAAAGGCAATTCAAAATTTACAATATGACATTGTCTCTAGATTTACCTTATTACCTTGGGTTTTTTCATCGTTCCTATCAATCAGTTGGTTATTTAATTTATGTGGTCTGAATTAAAATGAAATCATATCGCCATTCATATATTATTAGCATGCGTAATTTTTAAGGACACTTGTAAGGCATGTTGTATCTGATTGTAAGGTATTAAAACCAAAAGTGACAAAATTCCTTGAATTTTACTCAGTATAGCTTCTTTTTAGGCTTTATTCCATTATATTCTATCATGGACCCTAAGAGAAGTGCACAGGATGTCCTACGATGTTACTTGTGTGAGACTCCTAATCCTCAGTATAACTGTGACATCTGTCACATCAACCTTTGTAAGACATGTGCAGGAGAACATCTGCTGGATGAATCTAAAGAACATAAAGTTGTACCAATCAGGCAAAGAGGTTATGGTTCTGACTACCCTACTTGTTTAAAACATACGAAAAAACAATGTGAGCTCCACTGTGAACAATGTGACCTTCCAATTTGCACTCTATGTGTTTCCTCTGATGTACATCTAGGACATAAAGCAAGCGACATCATGGAAATTTTTACACCAAGAAAGAAATCTTAAAAAATGATTTAGAGGAACTTAAAATCTCTCTTATTCCGAAGTATCATGAAATTGCAGCAACTATCCCAGTACAGAAAGCTGAACTTGAAAAACATTCCAAGAGTTTGACAACTGCTCTCTGTAGAAGGGGTGAAGAATGGCACAGAGAAATTGACGAGATAATAAACAAGGGAAAAACTGAAATTAACCAAATGCAAATCATGTACCTGGCTGCTTTAAACAAACAGGAAACTGATATCGCGCAAAGCATTTCTTTAATCGCACAGAGAATTGTAGATCTGAAGAAATTGCTAGACTCTAATAATGTTTACGCCATCTCGGCATACAAATCTAAATTTGATAGTTTTCGAAAACTGCCTCCTTATCTCCGTGCTATATTCCCTTGTTTTTCTTGGAATGAAATAGACACAGAATACCTTCAACAACAGTTTGGTGTATTGTCAGCATTCTCTATTGAAAGTCAAGAATATGACTTCAAAATGGAGAGTACCCGAGCTGCATCACCTTCTTCAGATATTTGTCGAAATCCTCTTCTTAATCAATCAAAGATCATCAAAATTATCAATACAGACTTTGAACACATTTTTAGTGTAACTTGTTCAACTGATGAACAAATATGGACTCGTGGTGATAGCAATATTATAAAACTTTACAATCTTCAAGGAGAACTATTGGAATCAATCCGAACAAAATCGGGTAATGACCCACGAGATATAACATTATCAAAGAGTGGGCATCTAGTCTATTCTGATTTTGATGAAAGAACTGTGAACATAGTGATGAATAAACAGATATCACAAGTGGTAAAGTTACGAACATGGAGACCACTCCGTGTAAATAGTACAGTTTCTGGCGATCTCTTGGTTACTATGGTAGGGGATAAGAACAGACGGACAAAGGTGGTGCGTTGCGCATATTCAATAGAGAATCAAACCTTTGTATTTGATAGCAAAGCTCAACCTTTATATTTTTCTCCCCCACATAGGTCCATTAATTACGTAACTGAAAACAAGAATCTAGATGTCTGTGTGGTCGATGGGACAGCCTGTGCGGTGGTAGTAGTAAATCAGGCCGGTAAACCACGGTTCAAATACACTGGTCCTCCCTCGTTTACAAAAGAACCGTTTTATCCGATAAGTGTCTGTACAGACAGCCAGAGTCGAATCCTGATAGTAGAAAATGCCTACGACTGTATCCATATTCTAGACCAGAACGGACAATTTCTCCAATACATAGACAATTGTGATTTACATGAGCCATACTGTCTATGTGTGGACACCAGGGACAACCTTTTCGTTACCGAATGTACCATAGGTAAAGTGAAAAAAATTCAATATAAAAAATAATGGAGCTTGCTTAACATATTTATAAGAACCAGTGTTTGCGCGCCCAACGGAATTTAGTGTTACATGCATATACATAGTGACATTACCTACAATTCTTAGTAAGAAAAGCTGATTTTGTAGATATGTTATATCAATAAAAATATATTCATATCATTGATTTGTGCTATTTGTTCAAAATATGTCAATGTTCGGATGGATGGAATTTTTTTTTTTCATTAAATGCTACTCAACTTTCGATTCCCCGTCTTTGTACGTGGCGTATTATTCTCTATCTTTCTTTCTCTCCCTCTCTCTGTCTCCTGTCTCTCTCTCTTTCTCTCCCTTAATTTCCCATTCGACAGGCCACATGTACATATATATTATGGTATAAGCAGCATCACCCGAAGAAATTTTACAAAACTGTAAACAAAATTGCTGATCAGAAATTTTAAAGGCAATCCGAAAAATGTTAAAACAAAATAATAAGTTCTTAATTTTTGGTCTACTGTCTTAATCTTATCGAGTGTGTAAATGCTAAAGAGGTCAGTTAGTGAAAAATTGAATATTTCTGATTCGTTATTTTTTTCTCAAATTTGTTTTATACCATTTAATCTAATCAAAGCGTGAGCCGTCAGGTTATAGTGAGCTACCGTACACTTATCAGTGTAAATGTAATCCGAGATTTGTATGTCCCGCGATGCTCCATTTATTGCCGATCAAATAATAGTCTACACAGTCTTTCTTAAAAAATGCATCCATAGGTACGTAGGGTGCTAAAATTTAAGTTGGTGTAATAAATACTAAGCGTATAAGGGTAAACAAACAAAACATTTTCATCAAAGATTTATTTTATCCAAGACTCATAAATCACAAAAAGTAATTTGTTAGTTCGAATCTGCACTCTTTATTTCTCAGATTAAAAAAAATATATTACGAATTTTTTACTAATTTTGGTTAAATAACAAAATTAGTTATTTCTGACATCAAATACTGCCAATGTGTGCAAAAAATCAGATAAATAGATTAAAACTATATCTTTTATGAGATCTTCTTAAAAAATAACATCAATTTAATGTACCTGAAACATTTTCAAAAATGGCGAATCATGGGGACCAAGTATGACTCATCATTTCATATATAGTTCTACGATGAAATACTTTAACACACTTTGCTATATGTTTCAAGATAATCTATACATTCAGATAAAAATAAGCTGAATTTTTTATTCCAATATTAATAACCAATAAATGTCTACTGATGAAATCCGCTTAATGGATGCGAAAAGTTTATTTAGGACGCATAATTTGTAAAAGTGAATAATAAGTAGCTTGTATGAACACTCAAACTTCACTTGAAAATTTGCTGACAGTACTAAGCAGATGGAATTATTCACCTCTTAACTCCACATGACTTGTGAACTCATCAGTACAATTGTCAAGTAAGGCAGCTAGCTCTGTACTGATGTAAGGTGGCTAGCTCTGTGCTGGTGTATTTTTCTTCTTATAGAATTTCATCGGTGTTTGCAACAAAATATGCAAATAATAAATTCCAACAACAAAGAACAAAATTGATAAATCTTGAATATGAGAACAGTATACATGGCATATATTGATTTCCAATATGAGTTTTAAAATCTTGATTTACAAGAGCATCCATTAATCTAAATAAAATTATACTAGTAAATAAGTTTCAGCCCGATATTACAACTAACAAAAACAAACACTGTCGTTTTATGTTAATTGCTGCTTTGAAATGAATGTAAGTATTTCGATAAAATTGTAATTATTTAAGATCTCAATTTCTATTGATAACGATTATGAGGATGGGGTGGGGTGGGGTGGGGGGCAATTTTATTGAATATGGAGGTTTAATACTCTTTTCATGATGTTTAATCAGGCTAAAGATCATCTCTTTGAAGATGTTCATGTCTGTTCTGAACGTTCCAACCTGTTTCTCCAGGGTTGACAGGCGTTAATAGAAAAAAATTATGTTGTCCGTTGAAGTGTCTACTTCCGCAGATGCATCAGACAATTCTGCCTTCTCTTTCACTCATTAAACACTACCTTAGTGTGATCATGCAGTTATTCCTTATACTCACTACACACACGTTTACCTTATCTTCCGTCACAAACGCTATCATCCTTAGCTCTATCACACATATATGTCACCTCTTTTCTATTTGGATATGCATTGAATGAGCTTGTTTGTGCTAAAGTTGTTACCACACAGTGGTCTTTTTGTTGTGATAGTGCATCCATGGGTACTACAAACTGGTAAGACAAAGCCCTTAACAAATCATTAACAGAATTCTTGACATTAGACGGTACAAAACCACTTGATGCTTGGACTGTACCTGTTTTAATGCTACTGACAAGAACTAGTCCATAGTCCTGAACAACCTAAACAACCATAGTACAACCTTATAATTTAACAGTATTAAACCGTTCCTCACTTGGACTGTCTCAGAATTATCAAATGCCTGGGTTCTGCCTTGTTATAAATTTTTAGCTGACATCCCATCAGCATAAGCATCCCGCCTTGGTCAGTCGGCGATAAGTGATAAGTGACCGATTCCATACTCGGTCCTCAATATGAGATTCCGTTCTGGTTGTTATCATGGGAGGCAGACAACCAGTTTGATTTTGCAAACCCTATTGGATTCTCTTTATACCAATCCTATCACCAGCAATAACGATATAACCTAATGTATCTAAGTCAGACTGACCTGGTCTGATACATCATACTACATTTGGTATGGCACCATATACTGTATTATTGTTTTTACGACAGATGGCGATCGCCAGAAGTCAGGTCTTTAATTTTGTCTTTTCCTAGATGTGAGGTGTTACGTCCGACATTTGACTTGTGCCATCAGCCATAATATATAATGATCCAGATTGGATTAATTCTGGTGCCACAAAATATATTTGACTTGGTGTCAAATTTGATGTTGAATCGTGTGACAACTACTGTGTAGTGTATACACTGTGTTGTAAAGACCATAGGGACAGGCATTACTGGGCAAAAAGACCTATGTTTAGTTCCCACGAAATTCAAATTGTTTATCTAATTAAAATTTTTAACAAACGAGTTGTGTGTTTTATATCCCCGAGCCTTTAAAGGGGCATGATCACGATTTTGGTCGGAAATTATTTTTTCGATTTTAATGTTTACAATGCTTCAGTAAGGCATTTTCAATAGGCAACCAAAATGTGGGTGTCATTTGTTGAGTTATAAGCAAGTTACAGAGCTTACAATTCCTCGCTATGTAAACAAAGCTTTTGTTAACATTTTGAATGTTGAAGTGAAAATTCCAGTTTAAGACCTCAAATGAATGTGTTTATCATTAGGAACTATTTATTTATGCTTAAAATGAATAAGAAGATAGACAAAATCGCTTGAAAAAGATGTTTTACTGGTATATTGAACCTATGTAAACAAAAACAGGGCACGAGCCTTGTTTACAATACGAAGAATTGTGAGCCCTGTATTTTGCTTAAAACTCATTGACTGGCACCCAAATTTCATTTGATCATTAGAAATGCATTCCTAAAGCATTGTAAATAATAAAAACAGAAAAATAAAATTTGACCAAAATCGTGACCATGCCCCTTTAACAAACAAGCCTTTAAGATTTCATTTTCGAACAAATACTGTGGTTTTATCAATATTCCTTTAATACCAATTTTCATGGATATCGTTGTTAAGTTGACCCACGAAAATACATGTTCATTGAAGTGCAATTTAATATTTCTACTAACACTTGTATTGATATGGTTATTGACCACGAATTAACGTATCCTTGAATCAGTGATTTTCAATGAATTCACCAAAATTGATACCTACGAATATTTTTGAAACCACAGTAGTTTATGAATTCATAAAATATAATTGAAACAGTATTTAATGCTTCAAATTTGCAACTTATTACGTTTCAAGTGTATTTTTTTTTTTTACTTTTTCATTCTACGTCAATCAATCTCCCAAACCTATGTAATGTTAATTATATCGTCAAGTGGCGTAAGAACGCACAGTGGAATATCAACAATTTATCTCATGAGTGATATCCACCGTATATTAAGATAAACATGTGATAAAAAAAAACTAGTTACTGATTATATATAGCGAGTCTTTCGTGATATACATTGCTCAGTATATATGGATTCTATATGAATAGAAATAAAACACATTTAAAATAGCATTTTATCATGAGATGATAAGTATCGTTCATAACGTATATATTTGGAAGACGGCAGTTTTTGTTATTGTGTCGCATTGTGAATTACACAAGAACATCCTCTTCTACCATTTTCGATGAATATAATGCACTTTTCATATATTAAACAAAGTAGATTTGTTCTTTGCAATAGTGTCTTAACATTGTTGGAAAAGAAAGTGACTTATGTCATTTGGCTATCCCTCAAAACTTTGCAATTGATAATTATCTAATTGGTTGATAATAAGGACATATTAAGAAGTAAGCAAGATGGTTAAAAGTGTGTCATATGAACGTTATCTATAATATAACCAGCTTAATCTCGCTAGCTGATGTCTACATAGTTTGACACCATTACTTTTAAATGTATAACGTATACACGATATCAAGCAGTTTTTCTTCCTTGTAAAATAGCCAATAGAAATGCGACCTTGTTAAACTATTAGGATTTGTTTTGATTAACCTAGATCTTGCCATCTCAAAGTCTAATTTATCTAATTTAACTACGTACACACATCTCATGTATCATTGATTCAGTAGATGCCATTAAGGGACCTCGGAAGGAATCTGTTTCTTTTTTCACCACTTTATGTTTTAGGTTTGTATATTGGCAACTAACATTTTCTCTGAAATTCCGTATCACAAGTATGTATTTCTTTTTGGTATTTGTTGCTAACTTTTATATATGATATCATTTACAAACATAAGTTAAATGCTTATGTATGTATATTCACATTGTCAAATATGTTACAGTGTTAAATGTTCTTCATCCATAACTTTTCCAGATTGTAATCTGCAGGTACATTGTAACTATAAGACCATGGACCCTCGGAAATGTGCACAGGATGTCTTACGATGTAAGTTGTGTGGAACGTCCGGTCCTGCATTTTACTGCGAAGTCTGTCGCTTCTACATCTGTGCGAGATGTGTTGGGAACCATCTCTTAGATGAATCCAAAGACCATAAAGTTGTGCCATTTGAACGGCGTAAGTTTATTCCAATTTTTCCTACATGTTCCAAACACACACCCAAACAATGCGATCTCCACTGTGAACGATGTAACATTCCAATTTGTACTCGATGCGTTTCCTCGTATGATCATTTAGGACATAAAGCAGATGACATAATGATAACTTTCCAGAGAAAAAAAGAAATCTTACAACAAGATCTAGAAGAATTGGAGAACTCCTTTTTACCAAAATGCCACGAGGTTGTGTCAAAAATCAAACATCAAATAACTACTATTAATGAAGGCTTTCTGGAATTGTCCAATGAAATAGAACAGCGAGGAAAAGACTTACATAGAGAAATAGAGACGATTATCGAAAGGAACAAATCAGAAATAAGTAATTTGCATAAAAAATATTTGACTGCCATGGAAAAGCAGGAGAGTCAAATCAACAACGTAATAGCAGAGATCACGCACAACATCAGTGATCTCAATAATGTGCTGGATTCAGATGATTTCTATCTTGTATCTGCATACAATTCTAAGAAAGATAGTTTTCAAAGTTCCATTCCAAAGCTTAAAATTACATTTCCTAGTTTCTGTATCCAATATATCAACAAAGAGCAACTGTGTGAGCAGTTTGGATCGCTGTCATCAGGTAGTATCACAACAGAACATGGTGACTTAATCGAACATCCGGGAGTTACGTCCCCTCCTTTAGACAAGCCTCTTCTAGCTCAACCAAAAATTTTATCATGTACAAATACGGGATATTCTTGTCTGTATAGAGTTATGTGTGTTAGTGATAAAAGAATGTGGACTATTGGTAATAGCAGTTTCGTAAAACTTTACAACATCCAGGGAGAACTGCTGGATTCTATCAAAACCAAGTCATGGAATGTACCCTCAGACATAGCATTGTCAGTGAGTGAAGATCTGGTTTATACTGATTACTATGATAGAAGTGTCAATGTAATAAAAGGAAACCGGATAGAAAAAGTGGTCAAACTATTGACATGGAGACCTCTAAATGTGTGCAGTACCTTATCTGGGGACCTTTTGGTTACCTTGATTCGCGATGATAAAAAACAATCGCAAATTGTCCGTTACTCTGGCTCCACCGAGAAACAAATCATTCAATTTGATGACGAAGGCAAGCCTCTCTTTTCAACAGTCCAGCTTGGTGCCATCTGTGAAAATCGGAATTTGAACATCTGTGTCATAGATATCGAAGCCTGTGCAGTAGTGGTTGTTAATCAGGCCGGTAAGCTCCGATTTAAATACACTGGTCTTGATTCCGAATCCACTTCTGAGAAATCATTTGATCCAGTCGGAATCAGTACAGACAGCCAGAGCCAGATACTAGTAGCAGACTATGACAACAACCGTATCCATATTGTTGATCAGAATGGACATTTTCTCTGCTTTATTGACAAATGTGACATGCGGCATCCATACGGTCTATATGTCGACGTGGGAGATAACCTCTATGTTACCGAATTTGACAGAGGTCATGTGAAAAAAATTCAATATCATATGTGAGCTATCATGAAAAATGTACATTTTATTGATTTCACTTAATAAAGAGTTGGAAAACATTTGCTGTTATTTTGCTAAATAAAATGATAAATGAGTTTAAATACAAATAAATATTCGATGAATAGAATAAATAATAAAAAGAAAACATAAACCTTCCGGTATCCCACTTTGTATCAGTTAGTTAAATCCTTCTCCGTGCCATTAGGTGCATAGGGTCGGTGCATATCCCCGGTTTACATGGTTCTGAGCAGATGAAAGTTGACTCCTCATGGAATTGACACTATAGTCAATTGCAGGTTAAACCCTAACTTCAGCTGGGTTGATTGAGACAATGTAGATAAATTGCCTTGTCCAAGTGCACAACACACAAATTCGAGTGACAACAGCGGGATTTGAACCAGCGACCTCTCGCTTACAGGCCTAACGCACATAACCATGCACAGACTGAGTCACAAAGGGCTGGTCATGAATTACAGAAACGCTTCAGTTTTATCAGAATTGATATAATCTTAAATTAGTATAAAGCTGAGCTAAATATCTAGGAGTAATTTTAATAAATTCTTTATGTGTACTTTGAAGTTTCTTGTTATCCCTGTCTTGTGTTCTTGCAGTGTTTGCTTAATTTCCATATTTTTCTGTTCATTAAAACATTGTCGATTACTTCTGATATATATATATATATACAATGTACATCATAAAACATCTAGTGTAGAAAAAAGGTCTTAAAAGTATATAACGCATATTGTCTCGTTAATTATAATGCGAGGATTTATAAGCTTTGATTCAACAAGAGGCCATATATGAGGATCGGACCAACCTTAGTTTAAATGAGAGCAAGCGACCCGTAAATTTGAATTCAAAAATGTCACAATAAAGGAGGCTGGATCGTCAATATAGTACCCTTTAGATCCATTTTAAATTTCTACATGTATTTTTATTTTTATCTATTGACTATTATTAATTAAAATTCCAACTACTTTAAGATTGGAGTGTTTTCCTACATGTACATGTATATTTTTACCTACAGAGCTCTTCTTTTTCATGAAAGAGATCAATAAAGTCTAAAAATTGTCACGACCATCCAGCCGTCTTAAATAACAAATGGTTCTGACACTTTTTCAAAACAACTGTGTAATTATCTAATTATTATCGAAAAATCTCACCAATTTAGAAGTTCCGTTTTTACAGTACCTTTATTAGGAAATCCCCATTTCGCCTCACTAATTTTTTTTTTTTACCTTTTTTCACCTGTATTTCACAGTCAAGGCGAGATGGGATTTATAAAATCAACATATCATTCAATGTACATTTCACTACAATTTGTATACAACATCCCTATGCATTCTATTCAAGGTGCCGTGCGTACATTATTTTTAGTGCGTTACCTTTTTTGCGCTTGACGAGCAAAAATAATGATCGAATAACAATATGATCAACTTGCCTAAAATCGGTGACGCCATTTCTATTTTCGGTTCGTGATCGAAATACAAACAAACGATGAAAACCAATTGAAACTGGAAGAACGTTCAATTTTGAAATAACTTCTTCAAGGTAATGATTAAAATAGTTTTTAATGAAATTGTCTACTACATTTTTTATAGGAAGTTAGATAAAAAAAACCATTTGAAATATGAAACCACAGAAGGCTTCTTGTAATACAAGTTTTATGAAGTTGTGTTTTGTCTGTGTTGTTTTTTATTTCAAAGATGATTTGAGTTTGATTAAATCATGTGTCGTCAAATTTCCTTGGCAAAGAAACTATTACATGTAGGTAAAGAAGAGAAAGGCTTTATTGTGTTAATTATTATGTCATTTCTTACCACATAAATACATGCATGTGTAACGGGATGGGATAAATAATGGCGGACCAGACCGGGATGCGAACCCCGGCCCCCTGAATTTCTAGTCAGGTGCTCTACCAACTGAACTATCTGGCGCAGGTATTCGAATTGGTCTGCCCATCACATCACACACCTTCCCCTTAAATGATCAACCCAGGCTCTTCCCCAGGCAGGCATTAACCTGTCAGTCCCAGGGGTTGGTCATGGCACCAAATGTAATGAGATGGGAGAAATAACGATGGTCAGACCAGTGTGAATACCGGGGCCAGGTATAGGTCGATTGATAGAGTACCTGACTAAAGATTCAGGAGGCACGGGTTCGAATCGCGGTCTGGTCTGTCATTATTTCTCCCATTCTGTTGCACATGTATCAATACTATCTACCAATGCAATTTCAGGTACCTGGTCTACTCACTTGACATAAAATATGACACTACTATAGCCATTCCGCGGAAAACTCGGGGATGGATGATGATACAAGTGGATTGGTGGATCCAGCTATTCTGGAGACGGATGGCAAACAGTTTGCTTACCAAGCCGTGGAATATGACAAGACGGGCAACTATCCAATGGCCGTGTTTTATTACAATGTAAGGATTATTTAACATACCAGTATTCTGTTTTACTGACATTGTTGATGCAGTTAACCATGTTTGAATAAGTCTTAGCTGTTCATCGTATAATGTTCCATTATAAATACAATGTTATAAATGATCTCATATTATTTAGGATGTTAAATATAGTCATGCTGACCTGTTGAAGATGCTGTATTATCCTGACTAACTATAATAAGGGCATGTAAATCTATAGTCTAAGATTTATTTAGGCCTAGTAATTAATCTTGATTAACTGTTTAACTGAATAAAAATTTCCTGAGACTTAGGACCTACAATGTATAACAAATTGATTTAAAAGGATTTTAAAATCATCTCTATTAAACATGTTTGATAATCAAGGATGTTAAAAGCATCCTCGTAAAACATGTTTTATGATCAAGGATTTTAAAACTGTCCCTGTTAAACATGTTTTATAATCAAGGATGTTAAAATCATCCCTGTTAAACATGTTTTATGATCAAGGATGTTAAAATCATCCCTGTTAAACATGTTTTATGATGATCAAGGATGTTAAAATCAAGGATATTTAAATCATCCCTGTTAAACATGTCTTATGATCAAGGATATTATCTGTGTTCCAGGAAGCTGCCCAGGCCTTACTCTCAGCAGCTCTGGCTGGTTCCAAGCTCCCCAACATCATCAACAAAGCCAACGAATATATACTGAGAGCCGAGGAGCTCAAGAAAGCTAGTAAGTAAAATTTGGAAGCTGGCAATATTTTGTTTTATTACAATTTCTGATTACCATATCATACTTGCCAACTGACCTGATTTCGTCGGGTCACACCCGATTTTTCAACCCTTCACCCGATTATTTTTTATGACCCGGCGGGTCATGCTTTTCACCCGATTTTTGTCGAACTACCGGAAAATCTCCTGATATCCGGATTTGGTTCGTAAATTACGTTGCGCGTTTGACTTCCAGTTATGAACCCAAGCTGAGCTTGGATTTACGTAACGCGTAAACAATGCCGATGGCTATAACAGACACATTAAGTGTAATTATTGTGAGTTGTTTTGACTAAGCGAAGGTTTAAATCATTAAGTGTGATGGCTTCCAATAAGAAAAGGTCTTCATCGGGGCCAGCGGAATCAAAACCAACAAAAAGAAAACAATATTTTTGTACCTATCAACATATCTGGGAAAATGAATTCCCATAGGTAAAACAATGTAATCGAGTACAAAACGAGGCTTTTGCGTTCTATGTAACGCACATTTGAATATTGGATTTTGTGCCCAAAACGATCTGACTAAACATTCAAAAACGCTTTGTCGTCTCCGTGTATAGAATGCTTTTTGATACACAAAAGTCTTCCAAATCACTTACAACTTTCATGCCATCATTTACAGAGTTCAAAAGCAAGTTTAATATAGCAAAAACTCTTTTTGCATTTTTTTAGCTGAACACAACCTACCATTTCCTGTGTCAGATCACTTTACAAAATTCAAAATCAGCATGCAACTGTTAGTTAAAATGCTTCTTTGCAATAAAGTATTACACATAGGTTTTAACACATATTTCTATTGTATATACCTATGAAATGCATGATAAATATGTCCTGAATGTCGTTACGCGCTATGACCAGATTTTTTACCTTCCAAATCTGGTCATGACCAGATTTTCACATGTTGGAGGTTGGCAAGTATGCCATATTAGGCCCCTGAGAGAAGCATTATTTGCATTGCAAACTACCATGAGATGACCAGTTGTTTTAAATTTGCACAGTGCATTGCCTTAAACAAGCATTGAATATTTCTTTGATATAAATTCTGATTGGTCATATCAAAATATGGTCACTTTATTTGTTAATTATTTCATAACATTTATTCAGCTTATTATACAGTTAATCAAATTAATGTGTTTTTATTATTTCTTTAGAACCAAATTATCATCATTTTTTACAATTATCTACATAACTTTTTGTTATTGTTTAATCATTTAATTTGGTAACAGTTAACATGTTGATTACTTGCTAACAGTTAATCAGTTATCAGTTCAATATTTGTAAACAGTAAACATGGTTAATATGTTTATTATTTGTTAACAGTATTGATTATTCTATTACAGACCCTCAAACGTACTACTACACCAAAAAAGCGTGCGACTTTCGTGCGAGAAACGTTTCGTGTAAACCGTTCAGCGTTTCGTGTGAATCGTGAAGCGTTTCGTGTAAACCGTTTAGCGTTTCGGGCAAAGCGTGCAGCGTTTCGGGCAAAGCGTGTAAATCGTTTCGGGTAAAGCGTGCGAGAACCGTGTGAAACGTTCATTAGACTTCATTCGGAGCTATCTGACAATTTAATTGTTTCAAAATAGCGCTCGTGTTAAACATTACTTTAAACTGTTTGTGATTGGTCAAACTCTTATGAGATATTCTCGTGAAAAAAAAATCTATAAGAAATGATATACTTATCTTTTATCAAAAGTGATTTAATTTTTAACAAACAAAAGAAAAGTACGCGTATTGAAAGAATGCTAGTTACTGAGACTATTCGGCTGTGTACAACCAGTACACATAACCTCGGACATCAGGTAAGACCTGCATCTGGCTGAAGCTGTCAATCAAACTCTGTGTATTCGTTTTCATTGGATGGTCACTCGTCTCTTTTTTTTTTCAATAGCCAATAGAAATTTAATGACTTCAAGGTAGTCGGAATCAGTATTTGATGATGCATACAATTCAATGATAGATTATTTAACATTAATTTGAACAAAATAAAATGTACACATAGAAAGGAAATATTCTGTTCATTTCTATAAAATGCGGGAAGTAAATTCTTCTGAATCCCGATTAAAAATATATTTACAAGTTATTATTTAATTATTTAAACACTGATAACGGAAAACAACAAGTAATTAACACGCTGAAATTTTCCTAAAATGTACACATGCAATTAATTATTATGGGAATCTATATGCACTGTACTAAATTCAAATAGATTATGATATATATATATATATATATTGTACACCGTTATGCGGGGCGCCGGTTATGTTTACGAATATTGAGACAAAAATTTAAATCATTTTTTATTTTTTGTTCTATCCGAAATAGTAATGACAACTTTCTTTATTGTTTAATCGATTGATTTTTTTTCTGTGATATTATGTACGGAACATTTTTTTTACGCGAATGATTCGAAAAAATTAATCGGTTGTTTTATAGCATTTTCTAACTTATGTGACTAATTTTAATTTACATAACTTTCAAAATTATCAATGTAAATAATTACAGGTTTATTTTCTGATAGTATTTTTACATCGTATTCTCTGAAACCAATAAAAATATAAATGTGAGAAGAAAAAAAAATTCCTGCCGAATACTGAAAATTCGATTTCAGTTTGTAATCATACGGATTTTACTTTTGGTATATATTGAATATTGTGTTACGGTTAATTTTTTCTCTGGAATTTTTATTATTTACGGCACTAATAAGAATCATGAATATTTCTTTTGAGCAATAAATATATTTATAGAAGTAATATTTTTGACTAATTCTGTTAATAAATAATTTTTAGCTTTAAATATACCAAATTAATTTTATTAATCAATTCAACACTTATGTACATATATGTTTCTAATATCAGTATTTCTATTATTTCGTGTTTTCTTAAAATTAATTCTTACTAACAGAGTCAGGGTAAAAATCGGAGAGGAACCGAATCGATCAGCATAAAAGCGTGTCCAAAGCGTGTGAAAAGCGAGCAAATCGTTTCGTGCGAGAATCGTTTCGTGTAAACCGTTCAGCGTTTCGTGTAAATCGTTTAGCGTTTCGGACAAAACGTGCAGCGTTTCGTGTAAACCGTTCAGCGTTTCGTGTGAACCGTTTAGCGAGCATGTAGTGAGCGTGCAGCGAGCGTGTGGTGTAGTAGTACGTTTCAGGGTCTGTAATAATATATTTATTATTATTGTGCATTCATAGTAAACTCAGGAGGTGTAGTAACTCAAACCAGTGAGGTTTAAAATCTGCGAGAATTGCTTCTCGAAATTTCATGTGGAAATTAATTCCTCTCATTTAATTAGGAATCTAAAGTATTTGATAATGCATTCACAGAAACCTCAGGAGCTGTCGTAACTCAAACCAGTGGGATTTAAAATTCTGCGAGGATTAATTGGTTCTCGCAATTTTATGTGGAAATTAATTTCTCTCACTTAATTAGGAATCTGCAGTATTTGATTATGCATTCACAGTAAACTCAGGAGCTGTGATAACTCAAACCAGTGAGCACAAGTCAAAAGAGAAGCTGGACATGGAGAGAGGGAACTTCCTCCTTCATCAGGCGTTTGATGAGGATGAGGCGGGCAACCTCAACGAGGCGAAGGAGCTTTACACAGAGGCTGTCGAAGTCTTCCTCAAAATTGTATGTCCTGGCAGAATCTATGATAATCACCAATTACCGATCATATTTAGGTCATAGTAAAATTTAGATTACAGAAAATAACATGGACTATAATAATGTGCTTAATCTGGCGTACATAGCTTTGAAAGTACATGTTAAAAGCATCTATAGATCATATATGCCATCAATTTTTTACATTTATTGACATGATGTTACTTTTATAGAGAGACGGTACCTCTGATAAAGGACTACAAGAGAAGATGACAAAAGTAGCATCTCAGGCCTTGGACAGGTAGGTATAGGTATATCCCTGGGTGGAGGAGGGGGGGGGGGGACATCTCCCCAAGTCAAGGACAGTTGTGATCTCCTAGGGGGGAGTACATCCTCCCAAGTCAAGGATGTCTTGATTATCTCCTCAAAAACCTTAAGGGGAGTACAAGGGTAGGAACTGTAAATTTTTGCTTTGTGGGCCTTGATTTATTATAAAACATACATGAATATCTTCATAATTCTAATAGGGCTGAGGATATAAAGAAGAAACTGTCTGCTTCCTCAGGGGTGAAGCCTCTCCCACCCCTAAACAAAGCGGGGGAGTATAATAAGCCCCCTCCCCTGGGGTATGGGGCTTTCTTGGACGATGATGATAAGGCATCCTTACCTGCAGGGAAACCCTCCACAGCAAACAACGCCCCTAAACGAAGTGGCCATCTTATTAACCTGGGGCCCACTGTGTATTCTAGAGAAGAAATCGAAGTTCTCAGGTAAATGAGTTTTTAAAAAAAGATGGTTTTGATTTTAAGATTATTTGTATTAGGACCTGTTTGAATTTAACACAAGGACCACCATTTAGAGATGAATCAAATTTATTATGCCATGTTCTGTAATTACATTTTGAAGTTACAAAGCTGATAAATTTAAGTCTTATGAAAAATTCAAAATACATGTAACTTGTTTTAAAATTTATTTCATGCTCAGTAAGGAAAAAACAGTGTTTGTAATTGGAAATCAGATCTGTGCAATGTTCAATTTGAATAGTATAAAGTATCTAAATGTACTGAATTTGCAAAAAAGAGGTAAGTTAGTTTAATATTAAATGAAAGTAGAAATTCTGCAAGTTGTAAAAGTTCAAGGCATATTGAAAATGCTGGCTTTTAATGTTTTGTGTGACTGAAAGAGCAAGATCAATAAGAAAAGTATTTTAATATCTTCATTTAATAGTAAAAAAAAATCTTTTTCATATCAATTTAAAAAAAATTTTGAAAATTATTTTGTGTTCTACAGGAAAACTTCCTTTATCAATGGAAGAGAATACGTTCCTTTTATGAGTGTGGACATGAAGGAAAAATTTGCATATCCTGTTCCTTACAGGTAGATATTGTAGACTGAACAAGTACGGTAATGAAAAATTGGTTGATATGGAATATCAAACATGTCAAATATATATTTTTAACTTTATAACATTTTTTTCAATGGTTTGGTCTATTTCATGTTGATATTGTGCATGAAAAAGAAGAGGGGGAGTAGAGAGTTCATGTAAATATTTGTTAAAACTTAAAATTTACCTGACTTTTAACAGTAACATTTTACATGGCCTTTACCTGACCTTTCAGTGACAAGTGCGGTAAGCTAGCCCTGTCCCCCAAGCAGCGAGCTGACCTCCAAGGGTGGGTGAGGCCGGAGCAGTTCTGTGATAACCCACAAATCATCTACACCGTCTCCTGCTACAGCATCAAACAGGTCAGAGGTCATTTATTGACAACATTTATTCGTTAAAAACCTGTTTAAAAAGGGGCTTATCATGTTATGTTGTTGAATTATTAAGACTTCATTGTGGCTTACTTTTTTTAAAATTTGAGAGTATACTTATGAATTGAAATCCTCCATAAATTTGGAAACAATTGTTCCCAGGAATCTATAAAAAGAGTTGGTAGTCCACAGTAATTGGCCATCATAAATTCAAATGATTCTAAAATTGGGTGGGTGTAAATTTATTTTGATATCTTGATTATTTTAAATCTTAGGAAGTCAGTAAATTTCTGTTCTGTTATCAAAAACAATCCCAAAAAGCTATGGCTCTGCAGTTGCTTGAATTAATAATAGGCTTATATACATGTAGATCATTCTTATTTTAGTATATAACTTTTTATCTTTTGTTTCCAGACCATTGTATCTGACTGTAGTTTTGTTTCATCCCTTGCCATTAGTGCTCAGTATGAAAGACGGTTCAAGAAAAAACTCATCACAAGGTCAGTGACTCTGAACCAGTGCTATAGCATGAGGTACTATAGATTCCTTATTTTACGCAAGTACATTGTACTTAATTCTGTGATTCAACTGTTTTGCATCAAATCGCGAGAATATAAAATCACAGAAGTCGAATTTTTATCATAGTTTCATTTACTTTACATCTGTCTGAAAAAATAAAAGCAAAAATTTTTAATCTGCGTGATGTGCTTCTCGCAATTTTATGCAGATAATAATTAATCACTTATTAAGGAAATCTACAGTATTTGTATTGTTAATTGTGAATTCTGTAGTTGTAGCATGTACCTGCGTGACTCTAGTTATACTGATAGATGCTGTTAATGCCATAAGATACTAGTACATGTATAAGTATATGTGTCAAGTTGTTCTACATTATGTGAAGTTAAATTTTTACTTTACCATTTGTTCTTTTGTCTTTTGATTGTAAAAATGAGGGTGTTTTTATGTTTATTGTAGCATCATCTATCCCCAGAACAGGAATGGAGACCCTGTGTATAATCCCTGTGGGAAATACATGGTGAAACTCAACATTAATGGTGTACCAAGAAAGGTAGGAGAGAGAGAAAGAGAGAGAGAGATTGTTGAAATTGCCTGAGTCATTAAGTTTGTATTCATGGTAAATGCTTTTTTAATAAGAGAAAAATTTAGAAGTTAACACTTCTTAAAAAAAAGACATATTTTAATTTAATATCTAGTTTTAGGTAATAATATATTATTGGTAGAAAGAAAGAGATACATGTATAACATGGAAAGATAATGTGTTATTCTGATATAAATTGTATACACCTTTATACGGTGGAGTTAAAAATGTTTCACTATTCTAGGTGATCATTGATGACTTTTTCCCAATGGGGAGAGGTGGGGAGCTTCTCTGTTCTTTCTCCAACAACAAGAACGAATTATGGATCTCCCTCCTAGAGAAAGCTTACATGAAAGTAATGGGTGGTTACGATTTCCCAGGATCCAATTCTGTGAGTACATGCACTGTACTTTGTGTGATTTCATTGATATTCATGGCCATCATTTTGGTACTAAATGAAGAATGCTGAAACAACTTTTTCCCATACATGCTCCCTACCTATTAGATATAAGATGAAAAAAACATCATTGTATTACCCTAATAAAAGTATAATGTTAAACATTATATTTTCATTAATATATAGAAAATTTGCATTTATATATATAAAAATCTGATAGTGAGTGCTTCATAAGTGCAAAACGACCCATATTATTTCAGAACATAGACCTCCATGCTCTAACAGGATGGATCCCGGAAAGAGTAGCCATTAAAAGAAATTCTGAGGATTTTGACAGAGACAAGGAATTCAAACGAATCCATGACAGGTTTCACAAAGGACACTGTTTGATCACCATAGCAACAGGAGAAATGCATGATAGTGAGGCTGACAGAGCTGGCTTAGTGCCAACTCATGCTTATGCCATGTTGGACATTCGAGATGTGAAAGGGAAAAAACTCTTTATGTTAAAAAATCCCTGGAGTCATTTACGTTGGAAGGGAAATTTCTCAGAGAAAGACCTAATGAATTGGACTCCAGATTTACAGAAGCTGTTAAATTATGATCCCAAAAGTGCCCAACAGTATGATAACGGTATGAACATGTATACATGTGTAGATTAATTAATAGTATTTTAGAGTTATGAATACCATACAACTACAGTAATGGGCTTTTGAAAGTCTTGTATTACATGTAGTTCATTGTCTTCTATAACAGAATATTTAGAAATATTATTGGTTTCTTTTGATATATTGGTTATTCAAGATTTTGAAGGTGTCATTTCCTGTGTGTTTTTTAAAACAGGTCATTACATATTTCAAATATGATATTATTTTTTACAGGGGTGTTTTGGATTGACTATGACTCCTTGTGTCGGTTTTTTGATGTTATTTACATAAACTGGAACCCAGAGCTGTTTAAATACACAACATGTACTCACAGGTAAGATTCCAGTCTGTCTCATATCCATCCTCTACTTAATTGTCAAAAATGGAGATTTATAGATGAATTCTGTGGTTAGATTCACCTGGATAGGTTTAGGTGAAGAGAGGTGAGATTGGGTTAGGCATATAGAAATAATGACAACATATTCAAATGATAATTAACAGGTTCTCTTGATCTTGGGAATTGTTCCTGATGTCACCCTGGGTGACCCAAGTTTGATCCATAGTTGGTTACAATACAGTGATCATTGTAGCAATTTAGCGTATTCAGACTTCTGACTTTTACTCAATGTTTTTATATTGGCTCACATTTACACATGTTCTATGGTTAACCAGAAAGGTGTATGTGTATGCATTAAGTAATAAGCCACTTTTTTTTAAAGAAAGTCTTTTCTCTATCAAGCCAGCCAAAAAGTTTTGTTATATTATATAGTACATGGGCAGCAAAGGAAGGGCCTAAGCGAGATTCCTATAACATCAGTGATAATCCACAATTCCGTCTAGAGATCCGAGCCAATCAGCCGGCCGCTGTCTGGATTTTGCTGACTCGACACATCACAGACAAGGTACGGACCAGTGTCTCCCTCTGTCTTTTTGTAATTGTTAACGGCACATAGATAAATTATGTGCATTCCTGATTTTTCTTTAATTTGCTAGAACAAAAATTGCCTGAACCAAAATTAAAAAAAAATAAGATCTGTCTCTCTATTCATATTTGAAAGCCAGGATCTTTACTTTGGCTAAATACGACTTGATGTTCACTTTGATGAAAAAGTATATATGTATTACCCAAAGAATATTAGGATTAAGGATGGGGGCATTATTTATTTATCTGATGTTATTGTTTTAAGATGTAAGACAGATGGATGGACCAATATATTGACTAATATTGTAGCATAAAAAGGAAAACAGAAAATATATGTTAAAATGAATGCATGCATCATCACTTGATGAATACAAAGTGAAAAATAAGATTATCTTATCAAACCACATTTATTTAATTTATATTTTGTCTCAAACGTAATTGAAGACAGAAGAATTTGAATACCTTGTAGGATGACTTTGCTGATAACAAAGAATTCATCACCCTGCTGGTTTACAAGTCGGAGGGAAAGAAGGTCTTCTATCCCTACAGCCCCCAGCCTTATAAAGACGGGGTCCGAATCAACACGCCGCACTACCTCTGTAAAATGGTGGAAGAGAAGGGAACCAGACAATTCACGCTGGTCATATCACAGTACGAGAAGAACAACACCATTCACTACACACTGAGGGTCTTCTCTTCGTGTGAGTTCAGCCTGAACAAGATCGTGGACCCGTACAAAAAGCAGTATGAAAAGAGGGTAGGTTGTGAGTTGTAAGAAATGTTAATAGCTAAAATTGAGGGGGATTCTTATTGCTAGAATAGTATAATTTTATAATTTATATGATATGATATATGGATAAAATTGGCATACATGTAGATGTGAGATATAAAACAAAGCAAAGATTTTAGGTACTTTCAAATAAGTATGATGTTGAGAAAAGTCTTACCTGAAAACATTGTATATGAATGATATTTCAGAAGATTTATTAGAGTTCTTCTTTAAAGGAGCATATTCTCAGTATCACATTGTATAAATTAGGTAGGTTAATTTTGTCCTGATTTATTCTTTCCCGCTGAACTTCACTCTTGATTGCCAAATTTAAGCTTAATTGGCAAATGATATGATTGGCCCACTAAATTGGCAAATAATAAAATATACAAGAAAGCCTATTTAAAAGCCTATTTAATTTACAAGGACAGTATAGAATTTGAGGAAATTTGTTTTTAGTGCCTGCTGGCAAAAAAATTGTATGGTAAATTATTAACCTTACAGTATATGGGACAAGCCGTTTTCAGTTCAAGAGGGCAAAAAAATATTTATGGTGATTATCATTTATTAACCAAATATACAGTAGTGAATTAGGTGTGTTGTTTGTGTGTTTGACCAGGTGAATGGCCAGTGGAAGGGTCGTACGGCGGGGGGCTGTGGTAATTACCGGGACTCCCACCCCAACAACCCCATCTACCAGTTCCGACTGGACAACAGCCACACAGACAACTACATCCTGCTGGAGCTCCTAGGACCCAAGTAAGTGTCTCCCTCAGTAAGTAAATAAAATGCAAATAAATGGTCAGTTAAAAATACTGTTAACTACTCACTGGTTTGGGATACCTCAAGATCTTAATGTCAATGAAAGCACATCATATTTAAAATGTTATCCTTCAATGTTTTCAGATATTCAAATGTACCACATTTGACCATAAAATGCATTTTAAAAATTTTTTAAAAAGGGAAAAAATATAAAATCTCTGGCAGGTTTCAAACTCATGACTTGTAGCGGGTGCCTTGTGCTGTTAAAGATGTTGAAAGTTGAAATGCCAGTTATTGATTTAGAATTGTACATGTAAAAATATTTCTATTAGAAGGTTTGTATGAAGGTTATTGAGCCCATGGAGATATTTATTTCAAGAAAAGATTTTTTCTCTTGAATTAAAGAAGATAAATTAAATCTTACCTGCTGTATGTTTTTGAATGTGGCTTGAATTGTTTGATTTTCAGACAGTACAGCGTGGGTTTTGAGGTGACGTGTGTGTCAGAAAATGTTCCGGGAGCTCCCGGCCAGTTCAAAAAGACAAGTTCCGGTGATTACAGGTAAATATGTGTTTATACAGGTAAAAGTTGTGATTATACATTTGATAAATTCTAAAAGCTACAGGTACCAGTAAATGTGTGTTTATACATACACATATAAATGTGTGTTTATTAGGGCCCCGCAAGGATTTGCGGGTGCCCTATAGTAATCACTGTCCGTCCATCCTTCTGTCCATCCGTCTGTCACTCTTCCGTCCACAATTTTTCTGTTTTTTTCTAATAACTTTTTTCATGGTTGCCAAATCAAGTTCAAATTTGGTATGGTAGTTCAGTAGGCAGAAATACATATTTTGATGCTAAGTTTGGTTCTCTATGTCTTCTGGTTTGGAGCTGGGGTGGTGGGGTAGATTCCTTAACTATGCATAATAATGAATGGGCAAGAGAGATAACTGCTGAGAATGTTACCATTGTATACTTGGAAGGCTGTGCAATATTTGTCCTTTGGAATTAATTAACCCTACACAGGAAGAAAATCCTAAGCTTTATCTTTATCTGTCACATTGAGATTAATTACTGCACTGCCTGTGTCTGCAAATTAGCTTTGTTTTGAAGTTAAGGTCAATTTTGAATGATGTGTAGTATTGTGTACATTCTTTGAAATATGGATTTAAAATATATAATATTCATACTTTATTTTGGTTAAAATACCGTACACAATGATTTATGATAATTTTATTGAATACTAAAATCAAGATAATATTAAGATATCCTTTTTCACTATTTTATTTTTTAATTATTAATTTTATTTTTTTCTGCCTTTATGCTGTTAATTTTAACAGGTAATCCATGAGATAATAACCCCATTCTGTCATTTCTGAAAAAAAAATCTTATTGTAAATTTAGAAGAAAAGGATGAGAGAGCCGTACAATTAATCCCCTGGGATTAATTATCTTGCCTGCTGCAGAAAATTTAGAGGCTTATCTCTATCTGTCATAATAAGATTAATGAACACCTTTGTCTGCAACTGATGTTTGTTTTGAAGTTGAGGTCAACCCTGGGTGATACAATGTATTTGCATTCACTGAAGGCTTGCATTTTATAAAACTCCTGTTTAAATCTTTTTTAAATACACATTTAATTCAGTTTTTTTATCAGACATGAGGTTATCCCTGTTTTATGCAGATACAAGGTTACTATTTAGAGTTTTTGGACATTCAGGAATTATCTTGAAATTTTAAAAATACAGTTGTTATTTATAATTTTCATATTTTTTTTTTTACCACCTTATATATATTGCAGTTCTTTACATCTTATGCCGGGCATTTATTTTTCATCATTATTAATATAAAGAGGATGGAATTCAAAGTTTTTTTCACTTCTCTATATTAATTGTCATAGCAGAGCCCTTCCTGACTGGTCAGTTTTCTAGTTTATTTGATAAACTCTGGAAAATGCAGGCATATAAGTCTTATACATTTTACAAGTTCGGGAAACAATAAAAGCGTGACTGTTTAATTTTTTCCTGTAATAAACATGTATTTTAGACTTCAAATTTGCATTTTTCATTACATCATTAACTTGTGCAGTTATCAAATGGGCAGTTGAATTAATTCTTTAAATATACTTTTATGCATTTTGAGGTATGATATGTTGATTTATATGATTTTTGATAGTCTCAATATAGAGATTTTCAATATATTTATGAAAAAAATGTTAATGATTATGATGTTCAAATAATGATGTACCACATTATGATAATACTTTTCCTTGTACAGGAATGGTTACTGTGTGCTACAGCTGGACAGGATCTCAGGGGGCGTGTACAATGTGATGCCCAGCACATTCCTCCCCGGACAGGAGGGACCATTCTTCCTGGACATCAGTAGCGCAGGGCCGGTCACGGTGGCTCAGATACAGTAGTGCTAGAGGTTGTTGGGGGTGGGGTTATAGGAGGAGCAGTGAAACAAGAGACAAGGACTGTTTTTCTTGGATGAATAAAGTGCAGATGAGATTCGACCACCATGTTTCTGATACAGTAGTTGCATACATGTTAGGCAGGGGGAGGGGTTCATGAAGCTACGACAATAAGCCTTTTAGGGTAGTCTTACTTGGATATATGTAGTGCGTCGTGACCCAGATAAAGTAGTGGTATTGGATATGAGAGGAGAAGGTTGTTTGGGGTGGAAAAAGCAATGAAGCACGAGGGACAACAGAACTGTTTTTCCAGTTACCATGGATACAATGGTGGTAAATGATACAGGGGGAGGGGGGGGGGGGGGTCTGTGAGGACTGTTATTCCTGGATATATGTAGTGCAGATCCTGTGAACATGACCCAGATAGTAAAGTGGGGTCAGAAAGAGCAGCACTAAAACAAGAAACATCACCAAAACAAGACTTATTTCTTGACATCAATAATGTTAGTCCAGTCACTATTGCCCAGATACAGTAATGCTTTAGGGTTGGGGTCGGAATGAACAGTGAAACAAGATGATATGAAGGGTGACTGTTGCATCATACCGGTCTGTAAACAATGAGGGAGCTCCAGAGGAGGGAAATTAAAATTGATTGATATATCATAGACACCAAGCAATATTATACCTACATGTAGCTATCACTGAAAGACCTTATCATTGTCTGAACAAATTGAAGAGTGCATGGGGCTCTGATTTTTAAGTTTGTTTTTTTTTGGGGGGTGGTTTTTTTTTTTGAAGTTTTACTATTAAATTGGGTTGTATCACTAAAAAATTAGAAATTTTGATACATGTATCATTTCAATCAAAAGCAATTTCTTTCCATGCAGTTTTTTACAGCTGTTAATATTGTATGTCGGTAGAAGGGAATATTTTATCACTATAAATGAAATGAACTGGAAACTGCTGCTAAAGTCAGGTCTTACTGTTACTTTAAAAATAAACCATTTTGATAACTTCTGAGATTGGCCATGTCTTCCTATAATGCTTGTAAATGATGAAGTCAGTCTATGAATTTCAGGGATACAGTCAAGTCATTATATTGCGGTGATGTTACTGAAGTTTTTCTACCATAAATATTGGGATTAGTCGAGTCATTCTACATGTATAACATTTTGGGAATAACCAAGTCATTATATAATTCTTTTGAATTTATAGCCTAAGTCATTTTATTACTTTTGGAAAGAAACAGGTCTTTCTATTTTTCTTGGGATTTTATCAAATTTTCCTGTAGCTTTTGGGATTTGTCATACCATTGTGTTACTCTTAGGAGCCAGCGAAGAGATGTGTTAAATATTTCTTATACAAATTACTTTGTTTTTCAATGGTATATGTATTCAAGTCCTGATGGACACAGCATCAAAAGCTGACTTGAAATTGTTATAAGCACAAGTTTTTGAATGGACTGTCTTTTTATGTGTTTGCTATAATCTTCATTTCATTACAGATAGTATGAACTTTAAAAACGCATGAACTTGTGCGTTGCAATAAAGTTGTTTAAATTACTCATGTGAACATCAATAATATATGTCTTCTTGTGATACTTTTTCATTTGTTGAATTATATATTTCATTTTATACATTAAAACAACAGAAAAACCCTTGATGTTTTGTTATGTTAGCACAGTTTTTATATCTTTGGGTATAATATTGTTTTTTAGCCAAATATAAAACCGTGTTAAATGTGTTATCATAATATTATAATCATTCTGTACATCAATGCATGGATCTACCGGTAGAATTTGGGTCAGGAAAGGTCCATCTCCATTGGAAAATAAAAACTTATTAAAAGCACATATTAGTTAAATTACTGAAAAAAATAGGCCTCGGACCCCTTCCTCCAGACAAACAACATTGTGCCTTAGACACCCCCTGTGCCCACCTGGAAAAAAATTCTGGATCCGCAAATTTATGTCTCCTTTGGATGACAAAGGCTCATGACACAAGGATTTTTCAAACTTTAATTTAATCACACGAATCTGACGTTATTTATTTATTTATCTCATATTGAAAAAAATATATACTCTGCTTCATGTAGGTGTATACATTTAAACAATAAAATGCGTTTTCTAGTGAATCATGCGGGTATGACGGTAGTGACATTGCACAATTTTTGTCATGAAATGATTGCTTCCTTTATAACCCACATAAACCACCAAGGATTTAAAACACTTTATTGTTAATAATTATATCTTTCGTTTAAACAATTAATGAATTTGCCATAAAGATTAGAGTTAAGTAAAAGTAAATGAATTATTGTTAATGTATTATGTACATTAAAAAAGATAGCCAGGGTCTTATTATATGCATTGGAATTTTTTTTCGTGGAACTCTATCAGTTTCTGTAGAGCTAGGCACCGCAATTGGGTTTTTTTTTTTTAATTTTTGTTGTTTATTTTTTAAATGGAGAAACTCAAATGATAAAGATACGTAATATATTTCTTTCAAATCAATCTCCATTCTCGAAAATATTAAACACTAAATAATTACCATGTTTTATTTAATTGGACACAAACCGTACGTCTTTTCCGTATTTCAGAGATATATTACGAAATCTTACGAAAGTGTTTTAATAAGCATGAGCAAAGTAATTCATCTTTTACCAACTGTGAAGGTTACATGGTCTACAAAATGCAAATTTTGCGCTAACTTAGTTATATAGACTTGCACTATTAAGAACTGATGATAGAGATAATAACCTACAATGTACATGGACAGATAATAATTGACTGAAATACATGAATGAAATATATCACAGTAATAAATTATTGAAAAACCCTATGTTAATAGATAAAACAAGAGGCCCATGGACCACATCGCTCACCTGAGGAACAATGGGTATGATAAAATCAGGTTAATGGAGTCATAATACAAACAATCTGGACAATGTACAATAATACATGTAGATCCTGTATAAATAAAATCAATTTTCCCCCTGGATATTCTTATGTTTATAATCATTAGTCCCTTTTCTAACAGGATGATTTTATAGTCTTGTAGTCATATCACATGATGAGTATTGCAGTTCTCAAAAAGATCCTTAATAATTGTTTATATATGGGATATAAAGCTAAATCAAACTCTGAACCTTCTTGTAAGGCCGAAGAATTGTCCTTGAGCCAAAGTCTTAACAATTATAAAGAATCATCTGGCTGATTAGTTTCTGAGAGGAATATTTTTAAAGATTTACTCTATATATTCCTATGTAAAACTTTAACACCCATCCCCCCCCCCAATGTGGCCCTACCCTACCCCCAGGGATCATGATTTTCACAACTTTTTGATTTACTATATATATTCCCATGTAATACTTCGACCCCCCATTGTGGCCCCACCTTACCCCCAGGGGTCATGATTTTCACAACTTGGAATTTACACTACCTGAGGATGCTTCCACTCAAGTTTCAGTTTTCCTGGCTGATTAGTTTTTGAGAAGAAGATTTTTAAAGATTTACTCTATATATTCCTATGTAAAACTTTGAGCCCCCATTGTGGCCCCACCCTACCCCCGGAGGTCATGACTTTCACAACTTTGAATCTACATTACCTGGGGATGCTTCCACACAAGTTTCAGCTTTCCTGGCTCATTAGTTTCTGTGAAGAGGATTTTTAAAGATTTACTCTATAGATATATTCCTACGTAAAACTTCGACCCCCATTGTGGCCCCACCCTATCCTCGGGGTCATAATTTTCACAACTTGGAATCTACACTACCTCAGGATGCTTCCACACAAGTTTTAGCTTTCCTGGCTAATTAGTTTTTGAGAGGGTGATTTTAAAAGATTTACTCTATATATTCCTATGTAAAACTTCAACCCCCTATGGTGGCCCCACCCTACCCCCGGGGGTCATGATTTTCACAACGTTGAATCTACACTACCTGAGGATGCTTCCATACAAGTGTCAGCTTTCCTGGCTGATTAGTTTCTGAGGAGAAGATTTTTAAAGATTTACTCTATATATTCCTTTGTAAAACTTCAACCCCCTTTGTGGCCCCACCCTACCCTGGGGGTCATGAATTTTACACCTTGGAATCTACATTACCTGGGGATGCTTCCACACAAGTTTCAGCTTTCCAGGCTGATTAGTTTCTGAGAAGAAGATTTTTAAAGATTTACCCTATATATTCCTATGTAAAACTTCGATCCCCATTGTGGCCCCACACTACCCCCGGGGGTCATGAATTTACTAACTTTGAATCTACACTACCTCAGGATGCTTCCACACAAGTTTCAGCTTTCCTGGCTGATAAGTTTCTGAGAAGAAGATTTTTAAAGATTAACTATATATATATTCCTTTGTAAAACTTCTCCCCCCATTGTGGCTCCACCCTACCCCTGGGGGTCATGAATTTTACAACTTGGAATCTACATTAGCTGGGGATGCTTCCACACAAGTTTCAGCTTTCCAGGCTGATTAGTTTCTGAGAAGAAAATTTTTTAAAGATTTACTCTATATATTCCTATGTAAAACTTCGACCCCCATTGTGGCCCCACCCTACCCCCGGGGGTCACTAATTTCATAACTTTGAATCTACACTACCTCAGGATGCTTCCCGCCAGTTTCAGCTTTCCTGGCTGATTAGTTTCTGAGAAGAAGATTTTTAAAGATTAAATATATATATATTCCTACCTGTATGTAAAACTTCGACCCCCCATTGTTGCCCCGTCCTACCCCCCGGGGTCATGATTTCACAACGTTGAATCTACACTGCCTGTTGATGCTACCACTCAAGTTTCAGCTTTCCTGGCTGATTAGTTTCTGAGAAGAAGATTTTTAAATATTTACTCTATATATTCCTATGTAAAACTTCGACCCGCCATTGTGGCCCCACCCTACCCCCGGGGGTCATGAATTTCGCAACTTTGAATTTACACTACCTGAGGATGCTTCCAAACAAGTTTCAGCTTTCCTGGCTTTATGGTTCTTAAGAAGAAGATTTTTGAAAATTTCTCGAAATTTTTCATTAATTTCTAATTATCTCCCCTTGAAAACGGGTGTGACCCTTAATTTTCACAACTTTGAATCCTCATTGCCCAAGGATGATTTGTGCCAAGTTTGGTTGAAATTGGCCCAGTAGTTCTTGAGAAGATGTTGAAAATGTGAAAAGTTTACGGACAGACGGACGGACAGACGGACGACAGACAAAATGTGATCAGAATAGCTCACTTGAGCTTTCAGCTCAGGTGAGCTAAAAAGGAGAACGTGTCTGGTTAATAATGATTTTATACAGAAAACTTTTTGATGATGTTTCAAAAATAAACTGCATGCTTTTCTTGATTAAAAGAAGAAAAAAAAATCCGTTAGCATATATATATGTATGTATGTTTAACACATGCGCCAGACGTTTAAGATATTTTAAATAGAAAAATTATCTCATGTACTATAATAATATTAAAGTATCGGGGATAATTTTACTATTAATTAAAAGAAATATATCAAAACGTCAGGCGTCTATATAAAATGGTTCACCAACTACATAGACAAAACAATACTATCGCATTGTGCACAGCTGACTAACATATCAACTTGAAATTTTCATACATTTTGTTAATACATGCATACGTACATGTTAACAGTATCTTTTTATTATTCTCGTGCACAAATGGCCCTATGGGAGACACGCTTTACCCCCTTTTACCTTCACTTTTATTAGTGTACGGAAATAATTTGAGCTGTACAGTAAATGTACACAAAACATGATTTTCAGCGTAATATTTAGATCTGCCTCGTCTTTCTCATGGTATAATCAAAATACTTCCATTGTTGAGAATTTCCAAATGTTTCAATATTTAAAAAAAACCAAAACAACATCAACAAAAACGGAAAAAATTGTATTCTTTAATTTTCTTCTTTTTTTTTAGGGGGAGGGGGAAGGTAAAGCGTTTTTCTTATTATTTTTTGGTTAGAGTAGAGAGAATATTAGAAATCTCTGTTTGGCAAGACAAATACTGAAACACCCATAAATTGAATAATACATATGTATAGAATCAAAATTGAAGCTTTAAATGACCAAATTATTATTAATTTGTTTATTATGACTATTGTTTATTGTTATGAATCGACGATTGATCGATCAAATGAAATAATTAAATACCGAAGAACATGGTACGACATGTATATGTATATTAAGTTTCAACTAAATGTCAATGGTTTTGTGAAATAGTATATTGTTTTGAGAGGAAATGATCGTCAGCATCTTACGCTAACAAAAAGGATTTCCGTAAAATAAATTTTAGCCATGTCTCTCCACAATAGTAATTATTACCATAAAGGTAGTTAATAAGCCTAATGAATATTTAGTAAAAAAAAAAAAAAAACTAGAGCAAAGCTCGTTGCAAATCAACGAGTGGGTCTTCCGGTGGTGTCGAGAGTAAAGATAGAAGTTCCTGTAAGAAGCAGAGTTCTAAAACCAACTACAAAGAAAATAAAAAAAATATATTTTTAAAAAATCGAATAATTCTTAGTACAACTTAACAATGTCTGAATGATTTCAAGAACGAATTAACAAAAACCTTTACAAATTCTAGAACGACTTAATAAAAAAAGTCCCCAATGTCTTCAAGTACGAATCAACAATTTACGAATTATTTAAGGTACGAGTTAATTTAACTTTTAACATTACACAATATTATTAACCAAGAACGTGGAATCAAAATTTCTTGAAAACTTAATTTTTAAATACCAATATTTTTGTAATGCATCGTCCGATTTTAAAACGGATTTCAGTTTTGAATTAAGCTTAATAAAACCTCCTTTGTTGCTTTATGATTTATATCAAATTATTGGTCAGAAAAATGTTATTATAAAAAGACTTAATAGCCCTTCTGGCCCCTAATTTGAGGGGTCAGCCCCTTTTTCTTGATATCAAATAAAAGGTATCGCTAATATAAACATATTTTGTTCTACAAATGTTCACGAATGGTTAACCGTTATCGAGATATCTAAACAACTGTATTTTAAGGGCCGACCATTTAACTCTTTACCGGGGCCACTAACAACAAAATTTATGGTATCATATTGTTTAGAACATTATTTTGAACAACTTTTGTTCTACATTGCTTTTAAAAATATTTCTCCTTTTTCAGATATTAATGATCAAAGTTTTGAATTCTGGCCCCTTGAAACCCCTAATTACGTAATATATGACTTAGGTATGATACTGTATAGATAAACAGCTGTACAATGAACAGTTTTGCTTCTATGATTAATAACAAATTATTGTTCAGTAAAGAGTTCTTGTAAGAAGATTTAAGACCCCTCTTGACCCCTAGTTGGAGGGGCCAGCCCCTTTTTCTTGATATCAAATGAAAGGTCTTGCAAATATAAACATAATTTGTTCAACAAGTGTTCACGAAATGTTAACCGTTCTTATGATATCTTAACAAATGTGTTTTAGGGGCCGGCCCTTTATCTCCTAAATGGGGTCATGAACAAACAAATTTAAGGTGGCATATTGTACAGAACATTATTTTAAGCAACTTTTGTTCTACAATGCTTTTCAAAATATTTCTCCTTTTTCATATACTAATGATCGAAATTTTGAATTTCTGGCCCATTGAAACCCCTAATTACGTAACATATGACTTAAGTATGGTACTGTATAGATAAATAGCCCAACAATGGACATTTTTGCTTCTATAATTGATAGCAAATTATTATTCAGTAAAGAGTTATTGTAAGAAGACTTTACAGCCCTCCTTGCCCCTAATCTGAGGGGCCAGCCCCTTTTTCTTGAAATTAAACGAAAGCCCGTGTAATTTGAAACAAGTTTTGCATTACATGTTTTAACAAAATATTTATACATCAAAATATATCACATAAAATGTGCAAAAATTTTGTGAAAAAATTTGGTGCCAATTTTCAGGTTCAGGCGAGCTTTGAGGCCTTTAAAAATTTTCATCATTGGAAGCATGGGGGTACATCTACATACATTCATCTACAATCCCTGAAAATTTCAAGCTTCTATCTTGATTAGTTTTGGAGGAGATGCGTGGACAAAATGACCCTTAAAAATCTACAAAATCGTCAATATCTGAAACCGGAAGTGACGTAATCATTTTAAAATTTTTATAATATGTAGCTCCGATCATGCTTTATCCGTCCTGCAAATTTTGTGCGAATCGGTTGGATAGTTTTTGAAAAATAGCGCTCCAAAAAAGTCAGAAAAAGAAAAAAAAGAATAAGGAGAGAAAAGCTAGAAGTACCTGTAAGAAGCAGAGTTCTTAAGCCAAGAACAAGTGTAACTAAAACAAAAAGAAAAAAATTCGAATAATTCTTGGTACGACTTAACAAAATCCGAATAATTTTAAGTACGACTTAACAAAATCCGAATAATTTTAAGTACGACTTAACAAAAACCTTTCCGATTTCAAGAATGTCTTAACAAAATAAACCCGAATGTGTTCATGTACGACTTGACACGATTATTTTTGGTATGAATGATTTTTAAACAAAGAACGCAGAATCATAATTTCCGGAAAAATCAAATTTTAAACCCCAATTTCTCTGTAATGCATGGTCCATTTTTAAAACGAATTTCAGCGTTAGATTAACCTTAAAAAGTTCTTTGATTTTGCTAAATGAAAAATATCAAATTATCGCTTATAAAAAAGTTATCATAAAAAGACTTACTAGCCCTTTTAGCCCCTAATTAGAGGGGCCAGCACTTATTTCTTTATATTAAATAAAAGGTCTCGCAAATGTAAACATATTTTGTTCACATGTATTCACGAATTATTAAACATTTTCGAGATATCTGAACAGCTGTGTTTTAGGGGCCGACCCTTTAATTCCTTATCGGGGCCACCAACAAAACATTTTAATTGCCATATTGTTAAGAACATTATTCTTAACATTTTGTGTTCTACATTGCTTTTCAAAATATTTCTCCTTTTTCAGATATTAATGATCAAAGTTTTGAACTTCTGGCCCCTTGAAACCCCTAATTACTTAATATATGACTAAGCTATGGTACTGTAATGATAAACAGCTGTACAGTGAACATTTGTGCTTCTATAATTGATAACAAATTTTTGTTCAGTAAAGAGTTATTGTAAGAAGATTTTAGAGCCCTCATGGCCCCTAATTTGAAGGGCCAGCCCCTTTTTCTTGATATCAAATTAAAGGTCTTGCAAATATAAACATATTTAGTTCACCAAGTGTTCACAAAGTGTTAACTGTTCTCGAGATATCTGTATAAATGTGTTTTAGGGACCGACCCTTAAAAACCTTAGTGGGGCCATCATCAACAAATTTAAAGTGGCATATTCTACAGAACATTATTTTGAGCAACTTTTGTTCTACATTGCTTTTCAAAATGTTTCTCCTTTTTCCGAAATAAATGATCAAAGTTTTGAACTTCTGGCCCCTTGAAACCCCTAATTACGTAATATATGACTAAGCTATGGTACTGTATAGATAAACAGTTGTACAATAAACATTTTTGCTTCTATGATTGATAACAAATTATTGTTCAGTAAACGGTTATTGTAAGAAGACTTTAGAGCCCTCTAGGCCCCTAATTTGAGGAGCCAGCCCCTTTTTCCTTATATCAAATTAAAGGTCTTGCAAAAATAAACATCTTTTGCATTACATTATTTCACAAAATATGTATACATCAAAAGATATTTCAGAAAATGTTAAAAAATTTCGTGGAAAAATTTTGTGCTTATTTTCAGGTTCAGGCGAGCATCAAAGCCTCGCACAATTTCCATAAGTGAAGGCAATGGGGTACATCTACATGTATTTATCTACAATACCTGAAAATTTCAAGCTTCTATCTTGATTATTTTCGGAGGAGATGCGTGGACAAAATGACCCTTAAAAATTTACAAAACCGTCAATTCCTGAAACCGGAAGTGACGTCATATGTTTAAATTTTAATAACCTCGAGTATTTACGATACCAAATAAGTTCTGAAAATTTTGTGGAAATCGGTTAAATACTTTTTGAGATATAAGCCACAAAAAAAGTCAGAGGAAGAATAATAATAATGAAAAAGAATCCGAAGAAAAACAATAGGGTCTTCCGTTGGAAACGGAAGACCCTAATTATAGGCCTACATATGTAGATTTAGGTAATTTGAAATATATATATATAAACCCTTTCTTTAAAATTCATTTTCATAAACTTTAGCCTTTGAATTTAGAATTTATATTTCGAACAGTTAAAAATCATTCACATAAAAGAAATAATCATGATATCAAAATAATAATTCTTGATATGTAAATATAGTTTCTCACTTATAAATACAGCAGTACATTGTCAAAGTTTTATAGAATATTTTGCACATTTTTTGATTTCAAGAAAATGCCTAATTTATGATAAGACGATTTTTATCCAATTTCGGGTCCAGACTGAGAGGGCATTCAAGATAACAACAAAGAAATCAGAGAAAATCATTTTCTGAAAACGGCGCCTCGCAGTTCTAAGTGCACGTGACCTTGATGTTTGTTTCAGGATGCTGAGTAAATCAAACATTGCGCGAAAGAATATAGGTCAAGAAAATATTGGATCTTTCTTTATCAACAGAGTTTTATATAAATATTCATCAACAATTAGTTAGTAATGAACATTTTGTTGATTTTATATATGAAATCATACTTCGTAAAAACAAACTTTGGGATAATTCTTACGGCGGATGTCTTGGAGTATGAACACAAAAAAACTGAAGAAGATGAAAGTTGTCGAAGTTTGCAGAGAATGGTGAACGCTCGAGGAAGTGAACTTTTGATAGCAATCTTGATTTGTTTTCATCCTTTAATCACCAATTGTGATGTGAGCGTGTCAGGTAAGTAAACGTGTATGATCTTATTGACAAGTTCATTTATATATAAAGTGCACCTGGCCAGGTAAACATCACCTCCTCCCCCGACCCCCACGGCAGAGAGAGAGAGAGAGAGAGAGAGAGAGAGAGAGAGAGAGAGCGAGCGAAAGCGAGCAAAAATTCAATCTTTTTGACCATTAGTTACCTATAGTATTATCTGTTCATGCAACCCTAATCTAAACTTAACCCAGGTACACAACTGTGAAATCAAATCATTCATGCAACATTTATTAAACAAGTAGATTTATTCACTATGTTGCTGATCCTTAACTGAGCTCTGTGTAATATGAATGTGACAGTTAAGCTTCTGTAAACTGACATTTTCATCCACTGTTGCGTTTGCCGAATCAGTGGGTTCAGTTGTATACAACTATTATCACAATGCCAGTAAAGCACAGCTGGGGGTTAACTATTGATGAAACCTTTGATTATCCAATCACAGTTTACATAAGAAATGTTGTCAATGACTATTGCTTAAGTGCAGTCATAAAATAGTGGGCAGAATCAATTTAATCTAAACAATATTTTATTTTAAAAAACATAAATGGATTAGAGTTTAGACAGCAGGCAATGTTGTCTGCCTTTATAAGTCCACTCCATAAAGGTGCATAGAATTCAAAAAGTTTAAAACTGAGTGACTGATGTCACATATCACATACGATTATTCATTTAAACAAACACAGATAGGAGCAAGAGTTATGCGGGATCTGGACCATGGCTTGACATGATGAGAAATATTTCAATATTCTCTTACTTTCACTTTACAGAGCAGTACTGGCATCAAGGTTGTTACTCACAGAATATCGACGAGGAACCAGACATTGGAAACACAAGGCAGCATATTTCTGACAGTTCCCAGTGTGCGAGTTTCAGAGCAGTGGAATGTGCTCGAGCCTGTCTCAAAGAACGGTGAGTTTTCTCATACAGTCAAATTTAGGGACCTTTCTCATTCAGTCAAATATAGGGACTTTTCTCATTCAGTCAAATTTTGTGGGTCTTTCACATTCAGTCAATTTTTGTGAGTCAATTAACCTCTGTATCTTGAAACTGGACTTGACAAATAATAATGTTTTTCGGGAATATACAATGTATGAACAAATTTTATGATTTTTTTGTTTTAAAAGGGAATTTGAATTTGTAAAAGTTTCATTACAAATACACATGCAGAAAGTAAAAAATATACATACATGTATGTTATGAATATATGTTACAAAGCATGATCAATTTATTATTAAGAATTGAGTTATCCTTCTTTGAGAAGTAGATTTATGCACGTACATAAAACAGCCTAATATGGATATTAAAGTTTTGACAATAAATATATACAATATATCTTTAGTTAGTATTTGAATGTAACAGGTGGTTTTTTTTATTCAAATAAAACTACAGATGAATTTCCAATAAGAAAGTATACTTTTCAAATTTTTGTTTTAAAAAAATCCCAAACCCCACCTTCTTTTTAAACTAAGATGATATGAAATGCATGCATTATTTTCTTTCATGTTTATAAAAAAAAATCTAGGGTTGGTTTAAAAATGAAGACAATAATCCTCTACAAAAAAACTTTAGCCTCAATGTCATGCAGTGTAAATTAATTAGCCAGGGACGCTCGCTTTACTGGGTACACATGACTGTATATTGAACAACGTGGGCCAACCTTGAAGTTGTAACAGTTACGAATATCTCGGATATCGCAACATTTTTGTCTCATTGATTCAGATATCCACGGAGGAGACCTAAATTACGTGTGGAATGTGCAGGGCTGTTGAACGGTTCCAGACAAAATGTCAGCAGAACAAACCGTGCATTAAGGGTCGCATTCTTCTGTCAGAAGGGATAATTGCATGTCGCCCAATACTTAGGCTATATATATATTTACGTGGAAGTGAAATTAATTTCGCTGGGACCCGAGATCAAAGAGATTTTCTGTCTACTTTGATCTGAGACTTGATGCATTATTCTTAGAGTTGAAAGGTCATCAACTGTTGGAAGTTCTGTTGCAATTGACTTATAGAAAAATAATCTAGGGGGAATGGTTTGAGGAAGAGGCAATAATGATAAGGATTGGGGTAAATCAGTACCATAATGGTAAGGCAATAAAGAAAAAAAGGAAAGTTGATCACATATTCACTAAATAATTTGATTTTGAAGTAGGATTCTGGAAGTCATGATAAAAGATATTAAAAGTCAGGAATATGACTTTACATGTAGAAATATAATAAGATAAAATGCCAGTACATTGTCAAGTTTAGTAATTAATAATATTATTAAAGTGAGTAATGTGATTCAATGATTTAGAAAAGTTTGAAAAATGTTTCAGTGTTAATAGGAATTATAAACAGATTGATTGAGGAATGTTCTCTTCCCTTTGAGATATTGCCCACCATAGTGTAAAATATGTAATATATATAAAGAATGATATTTATATTTAACAATTGCATACTTCAAGTTACTAGATTTATTGATGAAACTTCACTGAGTCACGAAGATTCATATTGAGATGTCACCTGATAGTGTCTAAAAGTGTCAAAAAAATTCAACCGCTGTTAACCCAACAATGTGTTCCGTTGTCATTCAGATATTCCCACCCAAATACCTGATATGTATTTTTTTACTTCAGGGTTAATCACTAACTTAGCGACAGAGTAAATTAACTTGAAAAAAGCGTTAAATAATTAGCATAATCACATTGTCAAGTACACCGCATAAGGGCTAAGGATGAAGTTAATTTTAGAACTGAATTATGTGGACTGTCAAATATCAATGTTAGTAGTTAGTACCGTGCTAGACATGCACTTTAATGTACTTAGGATATAGTGACCTTTTGGAGTATATTACATGAACTAAGTACTGTAATACACTTGTCGCTAGTACATATGTACTGTACTGTGCAAATTTTGTTAACTCTATACTCTTAAGTTAGAACCACCCTAGCTAAAACACAGTACTAGTTCACTGTTAAAGTACTAAAGTTTAGTACACGTTATAATATGCAGCTACCACTTCAATCAGAATGGACAATTCCACGCTCAACGTGTTCTGTGTCTTTTTTCCCTTTGTCAGATTTAATGGGCTGTATGGAGATGACACGTTTTGTAACAATTTAGCCCAGATCAAATTTCCAATTTTAAATGGAAAACACAGCATGCTGAGGCCGGGTAGTTATAGAGCCCTTTTTTAAGGGGGTTGACTCGGTTTTCAAATTAACCTTTGACTTTATTTTGTTTATATTATGGATTGCCTTGTACCAGGTAACAAGTATGTAGAGCCCAAGTGTCTGAATTCTACAGAGTAACTGCTGTTCTATCGGATTCGAAAGTTATGTGCATGTGGAAGAAACAAATTGCATGGTCTCAAATGAATCAATGGAAAATTGATGGCTTTGTGAATTAGGGTCAAATATTTAAGTTATTTGAAAAGATGGAGAATTTTGGAAGATTCTGGAAATTTCAAGGTTACGGTACGTC